>JAGFNX010000207.1:0-39238 GCA_017657125.1 Scopulariopsis brevicaulis
CTCCCCCCCCCCCCCCCCCCCGACGCCGGTCCTCACGGAAAGTGACAACGGGACGACCGGAAGGGAAAGCCGGTCTCCCGCTGCCTTGGTCAGCGGTGCCCGACAGATAAGGCCCTGTCACGAGGTATACTTCGTACACTTAGATCACAAAACCCGGTGGGGCGCGATATGACGCTGTGTGGGCGAGTAGGAACTCTTTGTATAGAGGATGAACAGGAAACGCTAGTGCTCTCTACTGAACTCTCTTCCCGGCAGTTACGCTCCCTCGCTCGTCCGTCCAGACCTCCCCATTGGGAGCCAGTTTCCCAGGTAGGGCTGGAAACGGGGCGAGCCCACATGATCCCCACCCCGAGAAGCAGCAACGCAAGTCGCTTGCGGAGGGAATTCTCCTCCCTATGACACACAGCCCGGTGGATACCCCAATGCCCGTACCCCCAACCCGCTGGCGCGTCCCTCCAACGTCATCACCTGGACGGCCACGCCCCAGCACGTGTAAGTGACGACGTGGAAGCGGCCCCTTAGCTCTTGTTGATGCGGCGCCATACTTCGTCCTCTGCCGCCGCGATGCTGGTCCCCGCCGACTGAGCCCACTTCTTCGCCGCCGCCCAGGCGCCCTCGTCGTCCTCGCCTGACCCGCTGCCTCCAGACGGCCGTTGGTAGCCGGAATATCCGGCCGGGGCGAGCCCTGCGGGCTGGTACGCTTCCTGCTGGTATCCTGGGGGGTTGGTGCCCGGACCGGGACCTGCGTCGCCCTCGAACAGGCTTGTTGGACGGGGTCCTTGCGGGATCGCGTTGGTTGACGTGCCGATGCCGAGGTGGGCGGCTGTTGGGGGCGGAATTCCCATCTGCGGCGGCATGGTCGTGGGACTTGGGTAGGCATTGGCCGCCGTTTCCCTGCCCTGTTGCGAAGCTATCGACTCTCCAGCTTTGGGCGGCGGCGGGAGCGAAGTTCGGCCTGGGGGGGTAGGCACCGCCCCTGGCTGTGGCGGCGGTGGGCTTCCATCTCCGGGTGCTGTACCCGCCGTTGCAGCGGCAGGCGCATACTTGGAAGACACCGTTCTAACATGCGTTGCCGTTACCGACGGGGTTGGCGCAGTTGTCGGCGCAGCGGGTCTCGCACCTGGTTGCGGCGCTGGGTAAGGCGACGTGCTGGTCGGCGGCGGCGCGGCAGTTGTGGTGGCCTCCTGTCTCCTCGTCGTAGAGCGCGAGTCAGGACTTTCGGCTGTCTTTGGGGTGGCGCCGTCTGCCTTTGTCGGGTTGACGGGGCTTTGCGTGTATATGGGGATGGGCGCCATTTGTCGAGGCTTTCAGCTGGGACGAAGACTCGCGGCCGTGCGCGCGCTATTGGTTATAGGATTATGAAGATAGGGATGATGTGCGAGGACTCCTCGAGTGCGACGGAGCGTGCTCAAGAGATGTCCGTCTGCTGTTGCCTAGTCGAAGGCAGATATGACGGCCTCTGAAGGTATCTGTGTTCAAGTCGACGGGTCGATTACAAGCGACGTTCTTCTCGTCCTAGGAATGAAAGTAAGCCGGGAGTTGTAAGGCTAACACTTCCAGCCCGTCTGTAGCAAATGATTTTTTGAAAAGAGCTACTATTGATTCCCGGAAACGGCAGTCAACAGTTCAAACGAAGGAGTGGCCAGGCACGTTCGAGGATGACGTCAGGAGCGTTTTAAAGATACAAGGGCAAAGAGGGAAACTGCGAGTTGGTTGAGCCGCGAAGGGAGCCTCAAGTGCTGTGTATAAAGAGTCCTGTATCTCTGATGAATGTTGGAAGATCGTAACTACATGCGAGACAGATTCCGTACGAAGTTTGGATGACCTGGTCACGAGACTCTCTATCAGGCCAGACTGTCAGCACGGCGCAACTCTCACCAGTGCTTTTGATGCGACATGTTGGCCGCCACCGAGTTAAAGTAGGTACAGCTGAGAACAGCTGTTTAGTCTCCGTTACAGCTGACAGTTGCGAGTCGCGTCCCACATTCCCGTCGGGTCTTGAGCTCGAGCATGGTGTTGAACAGAGGCGACGACCCTGGTTTAACGCCGAAGGCCAAAACGTTACTCAAAGGACGTCCCGGCAACAGACTTTTCCACGCTTTGCAACCCGGAACCATCACCACCCCTATGCACCCGTGATCCGCCAAACGACTCCACCATTCCATCAGCAAAATGGTCGGGAAAGTCAGCGAGAGGGTCCTCCTTCGGGAAGGTAAAGTATTCCCCGTCGCCGGCTTGTTTGGCGGCGCCGTCGATTGCGCCGGGCGCCTTTGATCTCTGGGCGAAGGCTGACCTTGTTCGATACCTCACAGGCCTCGAGAGGACCGACAATGGCATGCGACAAACGAACTGGCCCGACGTTACGCCCATTAACCAGAAGAACTACTACACGTACGTGCGACCCCTGCCCATGCCGCAAGACAGAACGAGGCGCTGACCAGAGCCCATCAGAGACTACATGAAGCGCGATGACCAAATACTAGCATTCCGACTACAATCCGAGGTGAATAGGGATCGCATGGTCCAGAACGCCAAGGACAGGGACCGGGCTCTCGCCGCGAAGGCCGCCACCGCTGAGGTCCCGCTACCGATTCCCGAGGCCCAGGCTGACGATGTCGCCCCGTCGACGCCCGACACCATGGACCCGTCAAAGATCATTGTGATCCACCCGGGGAGCCAGAACCTGCGCGTTGGTTTCGCGAGCGACGCCTTGCCGAAGACCATACCGATGATTCTCGCCACGAAGTTCCCCCAGACCGAGTCCGAGATGTACGAGGCCCTACCGAGGAGGCAGTTCGAGGCGAAGACGCAGGAGCAGCAGTACGGCGAGGAATGGGCGAAGAAGTTCCAGAAGCAGAGCAGCGATCTCAAGCTGGAGATGCGTGCGAATAAGCGCAAGGTCTTGCCCAACTCCAAGGAGATGGTCTCGAACTACAACCGTCGGGCCGAACCCGAGGAGATTCCCCAACACAACGACCCGCTGCAGATCGAGTGGACGGACCCCAATAGTTTGGAGGACCCGAATTCTGCCGCGTCGTGTTTCATCGGGCAAGAGGCGGAGAGGATACCCGACGACTCGGACCCGAAGTTCAGACTCTGGTGGCCTATACGGAACGGGTGGCTGAATGAGGACGATTATACCACGGCAGAGCATCTCTACGACGACTTTGAGACCATGCTGGACAAGGCCATCCGGCAAGAGCTGGGACTGGCCCAGAACAGCGCGTGGAAGCAGTACAGCTGTGCGTTTGTCGTCCCTGACCTGTACGACAAGAAGTACGTCGAGATGCTGCTGCGGTGCTGCATGAAGTGGTTCGAGTTCAGCCGAGTTTGCTTCATCCAGGAGAGCATGGCGGCCACCTTTGGCGCCGGCTACACGCAAGCCTGCGTGGTCGACGTAGGCGCCCAGAAGACGTCGGTCACCTGCGTGGAGGACGGGCTCTGCATGGAGGACTCCAGGATCAATCTAAAGTACGGCGGTTACGACATCACCGAGACGTTTATCAAGATGATGCTGTACGACAACTTCCCCTACGAGGAGATCAACCTCCGGCGACGGTACGACTTCTTGCTCGCCGAGGAGCTCAAGATGAAGCACTGCACCATGGCGCAGGCCGACATCTCGGTCCAGCTCTACCAGTTCCACCTGAGGGCGCCTAACCAGCTCACGCGCAAGTACCAGTTCAAGACGTACGACGAGGTCATACTCGCGCCCATGGGGTGCTACGACCCCTCCATCTTCGACAACAGCACGAAGCTGAGGGGTCGGAGGAAGCTGATTGACCGGTCATATAACGCGTACGACGTCGACGTTCCCGATGACCCCTCCTCGCAGGCCCAGCTCGCGATCCTCGCCCTGCAGAAGCCGTCACTCGTGTCGAACGGAATTCCGGCGTCTACTGACGTCTCGACCCCCGTCAAGGAGAAGCCGCAGCCGTTCAACTTCCTCTCCCGCGTCGACGCCGCCCTGAACGGCACCCCCGGCACGTCCAACGCCCCGTCGCCGGCCCCCGACGGCGCCAGCACGCCGGTCCCCCCGCCGTTCGTATTCGGCAAGGACGGGGCCGCGAGCGGGGAGAGTCCTGCGCCGAGCGCGGCCAGGAACGGCGGCGGCACGCCGGGTCCGAGCGGGCAGGCGCAGTCTGCGCAGGCGTCGTTCGTGGGGATGGCGACCCGCAGCGCCAAGTCGGTGGCCGAGGAGCGCGACGGTGTGCTCCCTGTCGCACCGCTCGACGTCGCGGTCTTGACGAGCATACAGCACGCAGCGCGTGGCGACGACAAGAAGATGCGGGACCTGTTGGGGGGCATCATGGTCATCGGGGGCGGGGCCAAGGTGCCGCAGTTCGCCAACGTGTTGGAGGAGAAGCTGAAGGCGCAGAGGCCGGACCTCGCGGACAAGATTCTGGTGAGCAGGAGTGCGAGGGACATGGACGAGCAGGTTGTTGTCTGGAAGGGGGCGAGCGTGTTCTCAAAGCTGCCGACGAACGACTCGTGGATCGTTCCGTTGGAGTACGAGAGGTTGGGCCCGAGGGCGCTGCATCACAAGGTGCTCTGGGCGTGGTAGGGGGGCTGTGTCTGGGGTGCGGTTGGTTGGACTTGCTTGGGGACTGCTAGGGAGTTTCTGTCTGCTTTTGAGGTTGGAGTTTAGGAGGTCTATGGGGTTTCTACGGCGGGCGTGATTGTAACTTGGGTTCAGCTCAAAAGTGTCGCATTCCTCTCGTCTTGTCTAGCGGATCTTGTGTAGTTCGTTTGTGCTGTTTGCATCACCCCAAGGTGATTTAGCTTCTTTGGCTTGCACACCCTGTTCAGGATGCTCCCCTCATATTGCGGCATATTTTTCCAATTTTCTATCCATTTTGGTTTGTTTCATCAATACTGTCTCCGGCCGGATCCCATGCATGAGAGCATGATGATATCGCTGACGGGAGACGACGTGGATTACATAAGATCGGACGGATGCGCCGGGGTATCCTCCAGCAGCTCCGAGCTTGGTCGGAACACTGACGCTCCGACAGGTCATCTCACGTATAGGACCATATTCTTGTTTTTCTATCTCCGTTGCTGTCAATTAGACGTACATTCCTTCATTCGGCGTGCAACGAACGTGATGTAGCGTGCCAACCTGCCGCGCGAACCGATCCCAAAGCTCCGAAGCCACGGCGACGCCCCGAGACACACGAGATACTCGAACCCGAGCCATGTCATCGGTATACCGCCACCTCCCCTTCGCGGCGTCGGTGACGCCCCTCCAGGCCGCGTCGTACCTGTTCGGAATATCGCTATTCTCCATCTCCTTTCTCGTGTTTCTCAACAGCAGCGTCTCCTTTGTCGTCACGGACTTGATCGGACAGAAGGACGGCGTGGGAGATGTGTACGTTCTGCTCCGCTCCGCGCTGGCTCCCTTCCTCCCTCCCCCTCCCCCCCCCCGGCGCTCCCGGGGGCCTATGCTAACGTCGAGTCTTGGTTAATAGTGTCGGGACACTGGGGTTTGCCGACGAGGTCGTCGCGCTCGTGGCGTGTCCTGCCTGGGGCCTCGTCTCGGACCGCCTGGGCGTGCGGTGGGTTGCCGTGCTGGGGTATCTCGTCATAAGCGCCTCGCTGGCGCTGTTCGTTCAGGCGAGGAACGTGTACCCGGAGCTCCTCCTGGCGAGGATACTCTTCGCGGTGGGCGCTACGGCTTGGTGAGTCTATGCCCCCTTCTACCTGACGCTCCCCGAGATCAATTGGATTATGCGGTGACTAACGTGACTGCTTCCCTGACAGCGCGACGATGGTAACGGCGATACTCCCCTCCCTCACCGACGAATCTGAGCAGGAACCGCCACCGAACGCGCCTAAGCGACGCCGCGCCAACCGCGCCAGCGGCAACTCCCTCGAGTCCGACGTAACCATCATCCCCCGGCGCTACGGCAACTCTTCGGCCTCGACCTCTGCCCACAGCGCGGACAACGACGACGACGAGCAGAAGGAGAAGAACCTGGGCAAGCCCTCCGCACTGGCGGGGTACGTGGGCGTCTTCACCGGGTGCGGGGCCCTCGTGGCGCTGTCGCTGTTCCTGCCTCTGCCGGCACACTTTGGCGAGGTGGAGGGGGTGGGGACTGGGGACGCGGTGAGGTATAGCTATTATGTTGTTGCGCTTGTGGCGCTGGCGGTCGGGGGGTTCGTGTTTGTTGGGTTGAGGGGTCTGAGGGGGGAGGAGGGGAAGGGGTGGAGTGTTCTTCTAGGTGGGAAGAGTGGCGGAAGAGGATCGACCGGGGACGGCGACGACGATGAACAGGTCCAGGTAAGTTTAAGACTTCTATATCGGCGAGCGATGTGCTATGTTACTGACCCTCTACCCACAGAGACCCGTCCTCCCATACCTCCACCTCCTAAGAGAAGCCGTAAGGCTCGGCTTCACAGACCCCAACATCGCCCTTGGCTACCTCGGCGGCTTCGTCGCGCGCGCCTCCACCGTCGCCATCTCGCTCTTCATCCCCCTCTTCGTCAACACATACTTCATCGGCAACGGCTTTTGCCAGGGCTCCCCGCACGACCCCTCCCCCGAGCTAAAGGAGGAGTGTCGCGCAGCCTATATCCTCGCCTCAATCCTCTCCGGCGTAGCGCAGCTACTGGGACTCGTGTGCGCGCCGCTGTTCGGATACTTCTCTAGCCGGTCGGGGCGGGCCCGGCGGGGGAACATCCCCGTGCAGATCGCGGCTACTCTGGGAATCGCGGCGTACGCCGCCTTCCCTGGGTTGCGGAGCCCCGAGCTTAAGGACGTGGACGGGAGAGGGGGCGGGCCGGCTGTGCTGCTTCTCGTCGCGCTGATGGGTATTAGCCAGATCGGGGCTATTGTCTGCAGCCTAGGGTCCCTCGGTAGAGGCGTCCTCACAGCCGACTCGAGCCCTGCCCGGGAGGGAGAGGAGGAAGGGGACGGCGAGGACGCCGCGCTGCTGGCGGAGGGGTCGGCGCACGACGCCCAGAGCAGGGTGCGGCTAAAGGGCGCCCTCGCCGGCATGTACTCGTGGTGCGGCGGAGCGGCGATCCTGCTTCTCACGAAGTTGGGGGGTTACCTGTTCGACAAGGTTGGCGGCGGGGCGCCGTTTTACATGATGGCCGTGTTCAATGCGGTTTGGCTTGCTGCTAGCTTGGGGGTTGATATGGGGAGGGAGTTTAGGACGAGGGGGAGGGGGCGTTCTTAGGGGTAAAATCGGGGTGTCTTGCTTGGGATGCCTTCGGGGAGGGGTGAGTCGATGAGTCTAGGAGGAATAGATCCCGGGACGGATTGGCTTATGATGAATATTAGCGAGCGTTTCGCGTTTTCATATGGAAAAGTTCACGTTTAATAAGACCTGTTGGCCTTTGGAAGTCACGGTGGACCACGTCTCCTCCATCCTCCCCTCTTCCCCCCCACCCGCTAAGCCTTTCTACCGTCCACGGGCCATCCCTCCCATCTCCTAGGTGGCTTACAGGGGAAGAGACCGCTTACGCTCGCGATGTTATAGGGATGGCTTTTCTGTGTAAGCCGGTATTGGTGTACATCGTACCAAAGATTAATATGCCGGCAGGTCAAGACTCGAATGATTACCTAGCCATTCAACCAAGGTAGTGTGTGACCTTCCGCGACATGGTGGTACTTGCGCGTGTGGCGTGGGACGTGGAAGCCCTGTATGGCACGGAGAGGGGCACCTTCCTCGGCGAGCAGGGTCGCTCCTTCCGTATCAGTTGGGGGAGATGATACGGTTAGATTCCGGGAGGACCTAGCGAGCGTTTCGCATTTCCGCAGAAGTGGTCGCGTTCAAAGAGCGTCCATTGCGACTAACGGCTCTAACCTCTCTAGTCCTCCATTCCTCGCTTTTCCGAAGTGGCATATACAAGTGAAGAGGTTGCTTGCGATGCGATAGGAACTCCCCCTTTTGGGCGTGTGTCGGAGAGACTGCTCGCGATACAACGGGGATATTCCTCCACTGTAAGTATATCTTCTGCTGATGGTTATCGTCTCGGCCATGCAGGGCTAGATGTACTTAGCCATTTAATTCTGGCGCGTTCTTCCTTGGCTTGGAGTCTGTCTTATTCCCTGGCCCCCCCGGCCCACCAAAACCAACCTTCCCCCCAACCTTTTTATCCTCCATGCCTTCCGCGTTCCGGGCGGCTTACAAAGAGGTAAAGATTCCTTGCGCTGGAGCTGCTATAAGAGCAGTTTTCTTCGTCTAAGCCCGTATAGCATACCTTAGCCTTCTAAAAGGTATGATCTCCCCCGGTCTTGCGTATCCGTCCATCCCGTACCAAGTGTAGTAGGTCCCCTAGACGTCGGTCGATTACCTGGTAGTTTTAGGACTATGAGGCTTTATATAGGCGGTAAGGAAGCACCTTCCTCAACGAAGTATACCCAGGGTTGCTCCTTCCTCCCATATGGTGTAATGGTTATCATACTGCCCTCTCAAGGCAGAGATTCCGGTTCGATTCCGGGTATGGGAGCTTCAAAACACTTCTTTTTTCTTTTTGTTGATCTTTAGGCTTTTTCTTTCTGCACAGTGTGCCGCAATTTACTATGCGTCTGGTAATGTTATATGGCCAGTCTGCTTGCCAGGGAACCCTTTTTGTTGCTCATCCATTATTTCGCGGGGGTGAAGCCTTAATATTCTAGGTGGTGTTCTAGGAGCGCCTGCACGGTAATCCACGATAACTACTCGTTTCTTGATTTAAAATGTGATACCTAATACATTCGCGCTCTCTGTTCGTAGAGAAAGAACCCTTATTGCACTTCCGCTGCTCTTCCGCGTGACGAACATTTGATATTCTAATCGGCGTTCAGACGCGCCTACGCCGCACCCTACTCCCGAGTACCCGTGGTTCATGGATAGGTATAATATCAATTATATGTCTTGTTGGTCAGATGCTTTCTTCTTAGGTATTGTCGCCCCTTTGCTCCTTCCGTAGTGATAGCTATCTTTATGCTGAATCACACATTGCACGTCATGCCACCCGAGTCGCTCCGTAGACTCGGTAGTCAACGCGGGGTTCCAAGCACTCCTGGAACTTAGGCTTCCTCGCGAACCGGACCGCTGCGTTGACCATAAAGCATAGGGCCCAATGCATAGAAGCGACCCCATAATATTACGAGCCCTCGGCGCGGGGTCGTTAACAGGAAACACTCTGGAACTCGGCAATGCGATCGTCGTTCGCGCCGACGACCGGAGGTGGGCAACGGGTGCCGGCTGGCCGCTTGGCACTTTTGTTCGCGGGGCGTGTGCGAAGCCCTAGCCGACCGCCACTAAAACGCTGGGGGCGAAACCAAGGGCTATTTGTGCGAGGAAATTGCCTCGGGTTGTTTTGTGGTGTGGGTGGTGACTAAGCAGCCGAGGAGGGGTCGATGTGTGGGCGTTGGCTGGGGAGGGGGTTGGCCAGCGGGTGCTACGTCACGCCAACACGCCACGGGTGACCTCCAGTGGGTAGCCGCGGAGAGCTCCCAGCGGTCAGTGGCGCTGAGTCGAGGCGCGAGAGGGCCCTATTGTGCACAAAAACCAATTCCGGCAGCACACCGGGTCGTACCTCGTAAGCTCTGGCGTGTGCCGCATCGCAGACAAATTTACCCAATCCGGGAGCATCCACACAGAATTGGTTCCGGTGTCCCATTCAATTCCCCCGTCCCAAAACCCACCACCCTTTCCTCCCCCGACATCCCATCGTCCGAATCTGGGGGTCATGAGCTGCTAAGCAACATCTCCTCACCTTAACTCGAACCCGCTCGCACCCAGAGTGTCTCCGACAAGGACACGCCTTTTGAGGCGAGAACCCCCCGGCGGCCAAAATGTCTGTCGCTTCTAAGGTACGCTTTTGGTTTCCCCTCCGCCGCAGATCCTGCATCGTGACT
Organism: Scopulariopsis brevicaulis; assembly: GCA_017657125.1. Taxonomy (NCBI): domain Eukaryota; kingdom Fungi; phylum Ascomycota; class Sordariomycetes; order Microascales; family Microascaceae; genus Scopulariopsis; species Scopulariopsis brevicaulis. The sequence continues at coordinate 9,857 of JAGFNX010000207.1, forward strand.
GTGGGCCACAAATTCCGTGACGCTGCCCCGAGCCCCAGCCCAACGACCACCACGGCCCGCGCTCGTCGCCCGCGGCCTGGTCCATGTCGTCTGCAGTTCTCGTCCTCGTCCATCGCACTGCATTTATTGGGGGTACCAATTGATGGCTGACAGTCTCCCCGCAGAATCTCTTTGACCTCCTCGGTACGGCGCCCTAATCGAGGAAGCTGACGACGACGGCTCTCCCCAAGCCTCTCTTCCGCTCTCCGATCCCCAACGCTCCCGCTCGTCTGGGCCTCGGTTATACTGACGCGCGACATGCAGGCGAGGATGGTGAGGCCCCTGTGAAGGCCGCCCAGAAGCCTACCCAGGCCCCCAAGGCCGACGCCCGCCCGGCGCAGAACAGCAGCCGACGCGGCGCCACTGGGAACGAGGCTGGTATGTGTATCTCTTCTTTATTCCCATCAGCCCTTGTTTGAGCGCCGGTCTGTGGAGTCGATCCGCTTGACCTCGCCGTGTCAATGTGTCAAGGTGGGGTGAGCAATCAATCCCACCATGGTACGCATGACGCGGACAACGGCAAGGATGGCTATCAATCGGTATTCGGGGGCTGAAATACGCCTGGGGTCGTCTTTATAAATCCAGGGACTAACAACCGCCGTGTTAGCCTTCCGTGACCGTAACGCTGGCAGCGACCGCAACCGCAACAAGGGCACTGAGGAGGAGACGAGAGGCAATGGCCGTGGCGGCTATGGTGCCCGTGTCAGGGGTGGTAAGTGGACGGATGATCTGACCTGCGGGCATTGCACCAATGCAAAGGCTTCGCAGTGCTCGACTGGACATGGCGACTGACGAATCTAGGTCGCGGCTCTCGCTACCCCCGTGACAGGGATGACCGTCACACTAAGAACATCGCTCCGTAAGTCTCCAGAGACCGCTCTGCGCACATCAGATGTGACAGTACCTAACACCCGTGATAGCGGTTCCGAGAAGCAGGCTGCTCACGCTTGGGGCGCCGCCGAGGGCGAGGCCGAGCTGAAGGACGAGCAGGCCGCCGCCGAGATTGCCAAGAAGGAGCACAAGGAGGGCGAGGCCGAGGGCAAGGAGAACGCTGAGGCCGAGGCCGAGGAGGAGAAGCTCGTCTCGTACGAGACCTACCTCGCCCAGCAGGCCGAGAAGAAGCTGGCCCTCGAGTCCCCCAAGGAGGCCCGCCAGGCCAACGAGGGCAGCAAGCTCGACAAGAAGTGGGCTGAGGCCAAGCCCCTCGTCAAGGACGAGGGCGACGAGTTCATCTCCGCCGCCGGCACCGGCAAGTCCAAGCGCGAGCGCGAGAGGAAGGTCAAGCAGGTCGTCGACATCGAGCCCCGCTTCGTCGAGCCCGAGCGGACCCGCGGTGGCCGTGGCGGCCGCGGTGGCAGCCGTGGCGGTCCCTCGCGCGGCGGTGAGCGCGGCGGTGCCCCCCGCGGTGACCGTGGTGCTCCCCGTGGCGACCGTGGCGGTGCTCCCCGCGGTGCCCCCCGCGGCGGTGCCCCTCGCGGCGGCCGTGGCGGCGCCCAGGCTGCTCCCATCAACACCAGCGACCAGCAGGCCTTCCCCTCGCTCGGCAAATAAATAAGGAGTGCATAACGCACCGGCCGACAGACACCTGACGCTGCGCCTTCCTCCCCCTGGCCAGCAGCTGCGGCCCACATCTTCTTTCACGAACGGTATGAAAGAGGTCATGGAAAAAAAGGGATCCAATTCCGAAATCTAGTTGTGTCTGCTTTTCATATTTTTTTTCCCGGAATCGGTATGGGAGGTGTGAGGGGATTTCGGTAGGGAACGACTTTTTTTGTTCCTTGGAGATGGGAAAGAAAAGTTGCTTTATAGGAATTGAAGGTTTCTTTTAGTTACTGGATTCGCCCGGTGGTCGTGATGTTCGGCGTTGATATGTGTGATGTTGATGTGATGTGGGTGAAGTCGGAGGTGTGTAGACGACGTTTGGGTAAGTCGAGACTCGTCGTCCGCCTTGGGATTTGTTGAGATGTGAGGTCCCCGAGAGCCTTCCGTACTCTGGCCCAAAGACATGCTTTACAGGTTGCGTTCTACTGTTACGTGGACATACACAAGTGCCGTCAATGATATCAAGTTGCAAAACATTGTTAAAAAAGTCCAAACACAAAAAGTCGAAACATAAGATCTATCTCCCCAGCTAACCTTGACAAAAGGCACATTTACACTCCCACTTACACCCCCTCTACTGCAACATGGAATCCAAGCTCTCCCCAAGCACCCCCTCAACCCCCACGATCCACCGATGCGTCTCCCTCTCCACATCCTCATCGTCATCATCCTGCAACTCCGACACATACGGCAGCATCTCGGGCAGCATAGCAAGCCACTCCTCGCCGAGCCTCTCCGTAAGTGCCTGCTGGCACTTGACAGCCGCGAGCCTCACGCGCGCGTCGCTGTCGCGCAGCAGCTTGAGGATCGCAGTGTTGAGCGCCTTCTGGTGCGGTTGGGAGCTCGACGCGCGCGCGAGCTCCACTACGGTGGGGACCAGCGACGTCGCCAGGTCCGCGGCGGCCGCGTGCCGGAACTGCGAGACGAGGACGGGCCGCACGGCCTCGAAGTGCGCGGGGCTCTGCCAGAAGCCGTCCTCGTCGTGCTCGAAGCTGCGCGCCAGGACGCCTAGCACCGTCTCCCAGAGCTTCCGCTCCTCGGGGTCCGCCGGGTTCGCGGCCTGCAGGATGCGGACCGCGTCGTCGGTGACGTACGTCGCGTACGACGTCACGATGCGGCCGAGTTGCGAGAAGAAGGCGAGGAGGAACGAGTAGACGCTCTGCGAGCGGCGGGTGCGGCCCTGCGCGTCGGACGCCGGGAGCGACGAGGTCCAGTCGACTAAGTGCGAGAAGATGGGGCGGAAGGTCGCGTCGTTGAGCTTGTGCACCATCCGCAGAGCGACCTCGTTGACCGCACCCTCGACCTCGGCGATCCGGGACGCCGCCGCCGAGTTGACGGGGCCCTTTTCGAACTCCTGTCTCCGGAAGTCGAACGCTGAGAGGAAGACGTTTGTGAGCGGCGTCACGTTCTTGCGGATCGTCGTCTCGCGGTGGGCGCCGATGGCCGTGCGGATGAGGCTGACGTATTCGCCCGTGGCCTGGGAAGTGTTAGCTCCTCGTCTGTTATTCTGTACAAAATTGGACTGTAAACTCACAGTGAAGCCCGCGCCGGCGGCTATCGGCCAGCAGTGAGCAAGACCGGTGAACATCGTCTTGGCGTCCAGCCTCGTCGCAAGACACTTGAGGCAAGACCTCCGGTTCTCGTCAGACTCGGCATCGAGCTCGCCCTCCGCCGAGGCGCTCGAGATGTTGAGCAGCTGCTCCAGGTACGCCCCGGAGACCATCTCAGGCATGTGCTGCGCCACCGTGAGCACAAAGTAGTAGCACGCGTTGTGGAGCTGCGCGTCCGGCTCCTTGCCGGCAAGGCTCTCCTCGAGGTACTTGACCGTGTACGAGAAGGCGCTGGGCAGGACAGGGATGACCGCCGGGCCCAGGACGCCGACGAGCGACGCCAGGCAGAGGAGCGCCATGACGCGGAGCTGCTTGTCGGACTGGCCCAGGCAGTGCTCGCCCGCGATGATGGACGCGGCGGCGGCGACGCCCTCCAGGTCCTTCTCGCCGTACTTCTCGGCAATCTTGTCGACGCACGCGACGGCGGTGTGCTTGTAGCGGATATCCTCCGAGTCCCGGATGGCGGCCGTGAGCTGAGGGAGGAAGCCGAGCAGGACGGTCCGAGAGCTCATGTCCGTGCTGCTCTCCACGGTGACCCTAGTATCCAGGGCCTTGAGGACCTTTTGCCGCAGCCCCAGGTCGGGACGGTCCAGCAGGTTCTCAACAGCCTTGATGAACTCCCCGATGGTGAGCAGGTTGAGCAAGTTAGCAAGCGACTCGCCGCACAGAGCGTACAGCTCCTTGTTCGACTTGACAACCTCCGCCAGTGACAGGACGCTCTCCAGGAGCCCGGCGTACAGTTCGCGCACCTCGCCGGCCTGCATGTCGTCCTGCTCCGTGAGCTTCCTGATCTGGATCTTGAGTCTCCGGCTAGAGAGCAAAGCGGGGAGAGCCTCGAGCTGGCTGAGGGCCGCCTGCTCCGCCGCCTGGGGGTCGAGCTTGCTGTTCGCGGGCCTCAGGAGCGCACTCGCGAGGTTCGGCGGGGGCTTGAACAAGTCGCCGATGAGGCGGACGTGCTTCAGCACGGCCTCGAGCTGTGACTTGACGTTGTGGCGGTCCAACAGCTCCGTCACGAACGCGAGGACTCCGTCAGTGGGGCCCTGCTTTTCAACGAGGAGCGCAATGACGGCGAACAGGAACTCGTCGGCACCGAGGGTCTCGATCAGCGACATGAAGATGCCGAAGCGGCGGTGGGACGGGATATGCTCGTAGGACGACGTGAAGCTCAGAAGCAGCTCCGACGCCGACGACACGACGTTCTTCTTCCCCTTCCGCAGGGTCTCGAGCAGCGGCGGCACGACCTCCTTGATGACCTGGTTGACGACGTGCGCCGAGTAGTCATCGCTCTGCCGCACCACCGACACGCCCATAAAGGTGAAGATTGGCATGACGCAGTGGATGACAACATCGGGGGCAGTGGTGGCCAGACGGGCGATGAGGAGGAGCGCCGCATTCTGGACGATCGGGCTGGAGGACTTCTGGATGCAGTTGACGAGCAGGTCCCCGTAGCCATCGGAAGTGGTGATCTTGAGCTCCCGGTTCGCCTTGTACACGGGCAGCATGCCGAGAAGGCTCGTAAGGACGACGTTCTGCAGGTATCCGAGGTCGGACCCAACGGTAGCCCGGAACGCCTGGAGCTTGGCCAGGGTAGCGAAGAGGGCCGGCAGGAGATCCGCATGGGCCTCGGGGTCGGACGCCTCGACGAGCTGGAGGATGAAAGTGGCCTTCTTCAGAGCCATGGCGACCTCGGGGCCCCCGTGGATGGGCGCGCCGCGGTTAGCCTCGCCGCTTACCCGGCGCCGCTTGTTGGGCGGTGAGCTAACCGGGTCCATCTGGATTGATTCGAGGAACTGGGAGAGGATCTCCGTGGTCAGATCCACGCTTCGGAGAAGCTCCGCCGCCTCAATAGACGACGCCTTCGGCGCCTCATCCGCGGGCGACTCGCTAAGAGCGAGGTCGAGCATCTGGCTAGCGATAGAAGTCTTGTTCTCGGGCTTCATCGAAGACCACGCCTTCTGTAGGCGCTGGAACACCGCGTCGATAAACTCCTCTCGCGTGTCGTCCTCCCTGTTGACAATCTTGACCAGCTCCTGTAAACCAGCGGCATCATTCGCGATGACAATGTCAGCGAACCTCTGATTCACCTCCGTCTTGTCGACGCGTTCTTGCCGGCAAAGCTCAGACACCTCCTCAGCCGGCAGGTCGGCCCACCACGTAAGTGCTGGGAGGAGAAGCTGAGTCCTGTTGATGCTGCCGACAGACCGTACGCGGGTCAATGCTCTGAGAAGTCTCCCCTTCACAAGCAGGAACGGGGTGCGGAGAACGCTGCTGGACAGCATCCGGAACAGGGAGAGCCTCGTCGACTGCGAAAGGCGGCTCTTGTCGTCGGCGTCCTCGGTCTTGGATTTATTGCCGATGGAGGACTCCAACACGGAGATGATGTGGTCCTGGTGCATGACGCACTCTTCGAGATTGGGGAGGATGACGGACTGTAGGCTCTTGACGATCGCTTCCGTGCTGAGAAGATCCCAGCTCTGAGACTTGGGATACAGCTGCTTCTCCGCCCATACAGCCATTGTCGCGCCCTTGGCCTTGGTAGGGTACAGGCTCGCCAGCACAGTCATGAAGTCGGCTGCCGCCTGGCGAACCTTCTTAGACGGCTCGCCAAGGGCAGTAATGACATACGGGAGGAGCCCCTGGAAGTCCAGGTTCTTCTCGCAGGACTTCAGCGTCTTCTTTGCAATGTCCAAGGCGGTGGATTTGGCGAGCGCGGGATACGGGCCGCACCAGATGCGAATGAAGAAGCTGAAGTACGTCGGGTTGGTCGAGGCCTGCTCACGAGCAAGGACTGGTAGCGCCTCGAGTTCTTGGAGCCGCTGCTCTGAAGCGTCATCGACGATTGCCTGCAGGAACGCCTGGCTTACTTCCTCGAAGGCACTCCCAGCATTCTTGCCGAGGTCACCAGCGAGACCGTCCGAGAGTTGTCCCAATCGCGCCATTGTCTCGCTCAGGGCCTCCTTTTGGGGCTCGGCGGTTGCCTCGGTCTCCATGGCGTCGTCCTCCTCGGCGGGAGCCAGCAGTTTCGTGGGCCTGAGGGACAGGTCGAGCCTCATCTCCAGCGCCTCCATGTCGAAGTCGACATCAGTGATTGCTTCCTGGATGATATCCCCACACTCTCCCGGCTCTTGCGAGAGCTGTACGAGCAGAGTCCCCAGTTCTTTCCTGACACTGCCCGTCTTGTCGGCTTCAGTGTTGAGATTCGTCCCGATGAGCAAAAGAGCCTTGAAGAGAACAGACGTCTGCTTCGGCATCAGGATATTCGCCCGTAGGAGGGCGGCCACCAGAGGCAGCCCCTTCGGACAGCCTCTCCTCTGGGCCCTGTCGATCATAGCAAGGCAGAGCCCATTGGCGAGCCTATCCACGCTCCACTCGCGACCAATCTCAACCAAGTGTCTCTCGACGTCCGGAATCTTCAAAAGCGCCTTGGCAATCTTTCCCGACACTTGCTTGGCCGACCTGTGCTGTCCGAGAATCGAGAGACAGACCAGGCCAGGGCGCGCAGTCTCACTGGTCCACCCCAGCGCGAGCTGCTCCATGAAGGCCGAAACGGCAGCATCGCCGAGATCCCCCTTGGACACGAACACAGAAAGGGCCATGTAAGCGGCGATCTGCGCCTGGGGAACCTTCTTCATCATCAGCGCATCGCTAAAGATGGGCCCCAGCAGATGCAGCAGGCTTTGGTCATTGTCCTGTTGTACCGCCTTGCGACCGGACCTGTTCTTGTCCACGAGCCCATTGACGGCCTCAGTGAGAAGACCTCCCCAGAATGATATCAAGGTCTGGTAGTGCTGCCTCGCGCGGCATGACTCGAGGGTATATTCGGAGACTGCGGTCAGGAACCGCGGCTGGTTTATGGCCTGCAGAACAATCGCGGCGCGGGGGGGGGACTGGAGAGATCGGATGTATGGCTGGAGGAACCGGTATTCGTCGGGGATCTGGGGAGGGAGAATCGATAGGAGGGTGACGAATACGGGAAGGGTGTGGTATGGGAGGAACGTCGTCAGGAGGAACGACGTGCTGAACTCGTGTATCCTAGACGGCCCGTAAGTTTCTGCTCCTACGGGGACCTAGGCGGAGACTTACCTGAACCGTCGGATAAGCCACTCAATAGACTTGATCGCAGGCATCAGGCGCACGCGGCTACCCACAAGGCGCAGGAACGACTCGATCTGCCTGTCGAGCTCGGCATTCTCGCCCTCGGAGAGCTGGGTCCTGTCCTCGCCCTGACTCTGCTCGCTGAAGAGGGTAGCGCTGAAGGCGGCGAACCGCGCGTCGAGACCGCACAGCTCCTCAAAACCATCGTGGCAGACCGGGTACAGCGTCTGGAAGCTCTGGGTGGCGGCGACCCTCGGCTCCCAGATCAGCGACTTGGAGTGGGCAGCCTTCTGCGCCTTCGCGTCGAGCGTGGTCTTGGAAGTCGAGGCGATGTGCGCCAGTTGCTTGGCGAGAGAGGTGGCCATTATGAGTTCCTTGCTTGGCCCTTAACAAGGCGCCGTGTGCATGGTCGGGTGACAGAATTATACCACGTCGGAAGGGTGGCTGGCCGACGATGTTCGGGTGCGCGATGGTGGATTGAAGGGCCCTCCAGAAAAAAAATAATTCCATATCCCAAAGTTTTCCCGCTATCCCACCGCGGTGGGACACCCCACCACGCTCGAGTGGGGCCGCCATGCAGGGGTCTCGGTACCCGCTTATATAATCATATCTCTTGTTATCCGTACATCAAATCATCAAGCGGCAGCAAGAGCAGCAGGAGCAGCGTGGCTGTCGGCGGCGGCGGCGGCGGCGGGCCCAGGCTCTATGTATTTTGTAGCTAATCAGCGGCCTTGGGTAATCAAGCGTTAAAAATCAGAGACCACGGCTATCGCGTTTTCCGGAAAGCGTTGAAAACGATGTGCTTTTCAACGGATATCGAATTAAATATTATTCTATAAGTAGGCGCGCTCTGCCAGCCCATGATAGCAGCTTGAGGCAGCTCGCGGCGGCTCTGCCAGCTGAATCGGCACCGGGTGCATTATGTCAGGCACCCTAGTGTGGCCATCAGTTTGCACCAGTGTGGATACTCTCGCCCTTTATATTCTAGGCGTCTAAGATGGGCTTTGAAGTCAAGCAAGGCACAGACATGCGTCTGTCTTATACTGACATAGGCGGCGAAGTCATATCTTCAGACTGGTGATGTCGCAGCACCTTCTGAAGCTCGAGCTTTACCGTTTCAATGTCGATCCGTTTGGATGAATCCACCTCCAGCATCCTGGACACGACGCTAAACACTTCTTTCTGGTCCAGGGTAGCGTTATCAGGCGCGCACACATTCGAAAACGCATCCATGAACGATGCGTGTTCCATGGCAATATTGCACGAGCAGTTCGAGTCAGAGTTCTCGAAGCTAGTCCAGAGACAGACCATGGCCGGCGTGCCTCCGGACGCCACGGCGGACATCATGGCGAAGCAGCAGCCCAGCTGCCAGATGTCGGCCCTCAGACTACTCTCCCTCGACTCTAACTGCTCGGGCGCGAGGTACTGGTAGGAACTTCTCAGATAATCGGTATCGAAGCCAGGCTTATACACCTTGCTCACGCCGACATCAGTCAGGAGCGGGGTGATTTCGAACGTCCCTTCATGGTGCAACAGGATATTATCGGGCTTGATGTCCTTGTGCTTGATCGACATGCCGTGGAGATGCCCGACCGCATCGGCAAGGCCGTGCATCATGCGGTATATACAGGCCCGGGACTCTGCGCAGTTGACCCTGGCCCAAGGACACCTTGTCCGCCGGTTCTCGGGGCTGCGGAGGAACTGCAGGAGGGTGAATGGCGCCCAGGGATACATAACGAGGTGTATCCTGTCCGGCTGGTCGTTCACCTGGTACGCCTCGACAAACTCGACAATGTTTCGATGGTGACAGAGTTCCAGGACTCCGATCTCTCGGAGGATCTTATTGCGGTCCGCACTGGAGAAGATGTTCTGGAAGGTCTTCTGGGCGAATGACGGCCCGAGCTGGCGATGGGCTACCTTCTGCACCGTACCGAAGGCGCCGGTGGAGGGGTCAGCGGACGGATCGACTTTGTATGGCACATCAGCCGCCGCCGCGTACGGGTGGATATACCGTGGAGAGAACTGCATGGCGACCCCGGCTGTGGCTTCGGTGAACTTGGACCTAACAAGTAGACTGGTCAACTGCGGGTTCGGAGGGGCACGCCTTGGTTACGCCTGCAGGCGCGGGGGAGCGTGGCAGTCTTACCAGGCGGACTGAATCTCGACAGGCGGCGATTCTCCGACCCACCGACATTTGTGTAGGGCTGTTCCTATTTCATCAAGGCGCCGCGCGAAGTCGTGAAATCCATGTTCAATGCGGGTGGTCCTCGCCTTATCTGCCCAGGACGCAGGTCTCTCAGCCGCACCAGGACCCGTCGGGTCCTCAAAGTTGAGGCGAGCAAACAGCGCGTTGAGCTCGCCATCGTGTCCGTTCCGCTCCTGTGTCCTGCAGAACTCTAGGACATCGAGCATCGCCGGAATGAACGGGTTGAGAGACACAACTCGCCAATAGCAGTCCCGCAGGTTCTCCTCCATGATGCTGGGAGTGGAGAGGTCGGCCTCGATGATGCTGTCTGCGACGGACCGCACCTTGGCCACGCACTTCAAGACTTGCTCCTGGACGACCTGGACTAACGACGAGTCTGTTTGTCGGCGCATGTGTCGCTCGATGCGGTCGCACACCTGATGCCATTTAATCAGGTAATCGTATAGCTCTTGTGGAGCTGGGTCGCCCTGAGGCCGCATCGTGAGCGGCGGGAAGGGGGAGTGATGAGGCCGTCCAGGCGTCTGAAAATGACTTGAAGCAGTGGTGAAGGTGTGCCGAGAAGACTTTTCAAACCCCCTGCGCTCCTCGATGTTTTCGTCACACGCACCAACCCAATAGGAGGAGGATGGAAGACAAGGATATCAAGCCATGTAATTACATGGAATCCATCCTATCACCGCAGCGGACGCGACATGGTTGATGCGCTGAGCCAGGCTGAAACCACCCTGCAATGGCTTATGCAGCAGGGTCATCCGTGGAATGCAATAAAAGCTGTCAGGGCGACTGGATGAAACGCCCAACAGAAGAAGCTACCCAGCCTTCGGGTCGTCACAAGTGGGAAAAAGGCTGTCCTTGGCATCGATTGACGCCATTATTTTATCTGCGTTCAATTCTGGTGGACAGGGAACAGAGGATATTAGATGTAGGCCAAAGCGAACATAGACCTAATAATACGAGCTCGCACCTATCCAAGCTGACCAGCCTAACCCCAAGGAGAATCCTCACGGGGCGGGATTCGCAAACTGCCCGACCCAGTCGCTGCCCGCGAGGGTTAGGCCCCTATCTTATTATTGTTACCAATATCGAGCGAGGCGGAGCACCGCAGGCATCCAAAGCTGCTACGCGGGCCTACCCACAAAGCCAGGAGATTCCAGTCTGCAGATGCGGGATATCAAGTCCTGCCGAGACAATGCCTTCCAGGACGCATGGCACGGCTTGCAGGATGGACAGTCTGTTCCAGACTCGTAAGCGTCTGTTAATAGACTTAGTTACGTTGACTATAGTTAGTTGACTATATCAGATATATTAAAAATCCAACTAGCGTCTAAGCCAAAGTTCTCTAAGACGGTGGATGCAAAGATGTGTTATTGGAATAACTGGCACCCCGACCTTTGGACCCATTCCTGTATACGTGGCTGCAGGAGCTAGGCCTTTTTATATAACTATGCCAGGAACACAGTAGATCCTGATGTCCATGGCTCCTCAGTTGCGCCGCACTGGTATGCTGGTTTCCGACATCTTAACTTCTGATATACCCGAAGCAGCTTCGTTACTAGGTCTCCTACGTTCAAGGCCTCTTTTAAATATAATCATCTAGACACCACATGTCATTTAAAACCTCGATCAGACTGCCTCTGATATCTCAGGGGCCTCTACCCGAAATAGTCTTGGCAGGATTCGTTGCAAAGTACGCGAGTATATAGAGTTCAAATTTACTCTACTCCCCTCTCGCCTTAGTGTTCTCGTTTGCTTGCCTGTAGCGAGAAGCACCTATGCAGTGGTTTAATGTCCTCCTATAGCCTGCAGCAGTGACGAACGGCCTGTCTTCTAGACATCTGAAAAGCCGTCCCGGCCATCGGACCCCCCCCCCCCCCCAAGGGACGACTTCTATCCGCTTCTATCCATATTTGCGGACCGCCAACATATCACGGTCGTTTAGGGTCCTATCCCCGTGGCAGACCTGGCTATTACCATCGTGGGTGTAGCATTGTCACTCCCGAGGCTCTTCAGCGACAATAATTTATATCCCCTCTGGCGTCGTAGATATGAGGGCCTGCGAGGCGGGATACCCACTGTTAAGACTAGATAACCTAACAGCACTGCTTCCGCTGATTAAGAGGCATCCTCCCTGACGACTTCTCGCATGTTGGTTCACGTATGGTAGCATTATAAAACGCCAAGAGCATAGTGAGCCCCTGCGTCTAAATGCAACGTCGTCCATCCCGCGTTCATAATCCTTCTTCCTTACCCAACCCCGCTTTGCTTTAGAAGCTTGCCAGATACTTTTCCCGCCCTCTCTAGCTCATTGACTCAGTCTCGACTACAAGGTTGAGATTTGTGCAAGATGTCAAGCCCTGCGGAACCTGGACCACAGCCCCTGGTCGGGCCTGAAGCTGAAGCCCCAATTGAGGCCGAGGAACCGGAAGCCGCAGTAAGTTTACTCTAACGAGCTCTAACGCTAGTTTTTTCTCGAACAACTTTGCCTCCGGGTGCGGGACTGATGCTGGGGCGATCTAGGGAAACGATGGAGTTTCTACGTATGGTTCTATACAGTAGGCGACATTTTCCACGTTCACTATCTGACAGAGTAGCCGGTGGAATTTTCCACCCCAGGGAGTCCTTAACTTACTTGTGGAATCGGCAGATCCAGCACGGCGTCACTCGCGTCGAGCATTGTGGACTATCCCATCGAGTTTGGCCGGCGATACCACAAAATGAGGGCAGGCTGTAAGTTTACAACATGGAGCTTGCCATTACATTCACTTGTAAAGGGTGATTCGGAGAGGCTCACAGTTACTAATGTGTAGCGTATGTCATGCCCAACGACGAGGTCAGTTACCCTTTCCCAGGCTGTCCCATCGTTCGAGACGCTTTGAGCATGAGTTGGTAACCTTCGAGCCTTGACTTTCAGCCAGAGATGGAGCGTCTCAACCTGACGCACGACACGATCGTCAAAGCGATCGGCGAGAAACTATATCTGGCACCATTGGATACCGAAAAGGTCCAGAGAGTCCTGGATATTGGAACTGGAACAGGTGTCTGTACGTGCGCAGGCATTCCTTAACCCTATCGTGGCGGTGTATCGTCCTCCCCGGGTAAGAGACACGGCTGTTCTAACACCACCTTAACAGGGGCCATCGAGGTGGGCGACGAGCTGCCCCAGGCAGAGGTCAGTATTCCACCAGGATTGGAGAATTTCCCCCTCTCGCGAAGATAGTGTGTGTTGACTTTTTAAAACCCAAGATAATTGGCAATGACCTCAGTGCTATCCAACCGACTTGGTAAGAGCGGATTCTGCAACAGGTGATAGCTAAGCGTAACTAACGAATTAGGGTCCCCCCGAACGTCAAATTCGAGGTCGACGATGTTGAGAGCGACTGGACACACAGCTCGCCCTTTGACTTCATCTTCTGCCGATATATGGGTGCATCCATCACGGACTGGCCCAAGCTGGTCCGGACTATGTATGAGTAAGTTCAGTCACCTCTTCTGACACCAGTTCCGTGCCCCTTTTCAAACGTTACCGTCATCACCCAGCAGCCTGATACGCGACGCAGGAACACCAAGCCGGGCGGTTGGGTCGAGATGCAGGACTTTGATTTCATGTACTACTCAGAGGACAACAGCCTCCCCGAGGACAGCAGCATCCTAAAGTGGATCACCACCCTGCTCGGCGCCTCTGACCAGTTCGGCCGCGACCCCCGCCCGGGCCCCAAGCTCAAGAACTGGATGGAGGCCGCCGGATTCCGCAACATCGGTTCCACGAAGGTCAAGCTGCCCGTGGGGCCGTGGCCCAAGGACCCGCATCTCAAGGAGCTAGGCACGTACAATCTCACCCAGGCCCTCATGGGGCTGGAGGCCTTCACGCTCCGCCTGTTCTGCAACGTCCTGGGCTGGGCCGAGGAGGAGGTCACGGTCCTGCTGGCTGGCGTGCGGAAGGAGCTTAAGAACCCGAAGATTCATTCGATGTTTGATCTGTAAGTGGGCGTCTCCCACGTGCTTGTTAATGCTAGGCTAACTAAGGTTACAGGTACGTCTGTTATGGTCAGAAGCCTGGGAGCTAGGAGGCTTAGCTGTAAATGGAATCTCTGCGTCTGTAAGGCATTCACTGCCTTTGCGCCTTTTTAAGCATCAACAGTCCCTATACACACAAATAATGCGTTCCAAGCCCATAGTAATGCCGGTCCAGCGAGTTACAAAGATCACATATTGCCGGCTTATACGCGACTCACTCCGCAGCTTCATTTAGTCGAAATCTCGATCTTACGAGGTAGTTAGACGTTAATGACAACTCAGTCTAATTAAACTATAACCCTGCGTGCTGCTAAAGCCAAGCCGGACGCGAATGGATAAACGCGGTTGCGGGGATCGGCCGTGAAAGCAGGGCGACGTCTATTCGGACTGGGGTGACCGAGACACCTGGCACCCGTCCGCAGCCGCTAGCGCCCGCCAAAGTCGAAAGCAGTCCCTAATCGGGCTACCAGGGTCCGGTGCGGGGCTGCCTGGAAGCCAAGGCAGATTAACGCCTCGAACGACGACGTTCCATTGTTTGGGCTTCATTGTCCGCGTTCCGCTTTCAGATCATCCCTTATGAGATATCCTTTCTCTTGGTTATTTTGGGAGCTTCTTTACCGAGATCATGGCTATGCCAGTGCTTACTTCTCGTATATAACATGTCTCATCCAGCACGTCACCAGCTCCAGGGCGATCGAGATTCTGGGGGAAACTCGTTGACAGAACTAATTGCTCTCAGCTGCAGAACGTCCTCATTACTATACCTCCATTGCGAAGCATACAATTCTCAAAACACACAATCACAAAGGTCCCGCCGTCCCCCTCATCCTTGTGTTTCTCTACCCCGTGTAGCCTTAACCCCCAACGCCTTCCCCTCAAACGAACCCTCCCGTCCCTCAAACAAGACCCCCCGTCGCTCTTCTTTTCCCCAACCGATCAGGCCTCGGTTCTGTACGTTCCCCCCCTCACCCACTCCACAACCTCAAACGCAAGCCTTCTCTTCAGCTTCTCACTCATCACCCTCCCCTCCTCAACCCTCACGACCATGACGCCGTGAACCAGGATCTCCACGCCCGCCGCCCTCCGCATCTCTTCCTCCGTCGACGGCACAACGTAAACAAACAGGTCCGGCCCCATGACGCCCCGCCAAAAGTTCGCCATCCAACCCCAGTGGTCGACGGGCGAGTACGCGTCGGCGATGGGCGCCGCGCGCGCGAACTTGTCGCAGAGCGTCAGGCTGAAGCCGGTGGGGACCAGGGCGACGGGGACCCTGGTTGAGGCGGGCGCCTCAGTCGGCTCGGTGGAGGACCGGGGCTTTGTGGAGCCTGAGACACTCCCTTCAGAGGAGGCCCGCTTCTCGGCCTGCGAGGCGTCGTCGGGGAGGGAGCCGGGCTGCGTGGTGATGTGCTGGATGATCTCGTTGGACCTCTCGTACCACTTTGCCACCCGATCAAAGTACGACAGGAAGCTCCGGGACATCACGCAATGAGTCCTCGAACCTGCCGGGACCTCCGGCACCTCCACGTCAGGATCATTCTCACCCCACGTCCTCAGCGCCACTTCCTCCGAGCTGGAGAGAGCCTTCTCAACAGTCGCGGCGACCTCCCTGAGCATCTCGTCACGCGGGCCATCAATGACAATCAGCGGGCCCCGGGTCTCCGTTCTGGGACTGCCAGGGCGCGGAGCCGGCAGTGGGCGACATACTCTGCACAGCATCTCAATCTTGTTGTCCCAGGGAATCGACATGATCATGGCCTCAACGCCCTTGGCCTGCGAGTCGAGCCCCGCGCTCAGGACGGGACCGGTGGGGCTGACGTATCTGACGCTCGAGTTGGCCGACGGCGGGGATTGCGTCAGGTGGGTGTGCAGAGGCGGGAGGCGCACGTCGTCGAAGGCCGGTGCTCGGATGGGGGGGCAATAGGGGGGGTGCAGGGGCCTGGGCGGCGGGGCCATCTGACCCGGTCCCGGCAGCGTTTGTTGCGCGTATGATTGGGGAGGGCCGGGGGCCGCGCCAAACGAAGGCCGACCTTGGTGTGGCAAGGTATGGCTGGGCTGGGCGACGGGGTGCTGCGGCTGCCGGTAAGTCTCCGTAGTAGCAGTTCGTCGTCGCTTTGCGTCCGGCGACGGGGACAGCGGCTCGTAGGTCTCGTCGGCCTTTTGATATCCACCGCCAGAATGGAACTGGTATTGCGGAGTCCTTGTCGCCCCTGTTGGGCCAGTGACCTGGCTTGTGCGCCGGCTGTGAGAATCGTCCGCCGACCTCGAGGTGGACAGGGGCCCAGGAGGCGGCATCGCCTGTCCCTGGCCAACGGACGGAGTAGATGGAGTCCTCGGGGTAGCGATGAAGCGGCCCCCACACTTTGAGCAGCGCCCGTCCTCCGCGGTGGACGACTGCTGCTTATTCGCGTTCTTGCCTCCCCGGCGTGGCTGGTACCGGTAGTCGGGGTACTGGATCGAGTGGCGCTGCTTCTCTTCCGCGGCGAGCTTCTTCCAGCTGTTCTTGACCAAGTCGGACTCCTTTCCCCACTGCTCGCCGATGATCTTTGATATATCCGGGTTGGGCAGGCCGGGGTGCCTGGAAATGACGTCCGCCTGGTGGTGCTGCCGATAAAGAATGAATGCTGGAGAGAGACGCGTTAGTAGGAGAGCAGCACAGGATGCCACCGGGCTACGGAATTTGATGGCTTCAGCAGGAATCGAGCGGAGCTCATTCCACTCTTTTCACGGGAAGACATCGGTAAGGAGAACAAGAAGCCGACATACCATTTCGAGGCCTCGGGATCTTCGGCGTCGGGGTACAGAGACAAATGGACTCCCTCCCCCCATCACTAGCCCGCACGACAGAAGTCGGCATCGAGAGCGTCATGCCCTCCATCCGCGCGCTATTCGCCTCCGCGGTGCTGAGCGAGGCGGCCCTCTTGCGGGTCATCCTGGCAGGCGGCGGAGACGGCAGGGCACCGGGCCCCTGGCTCTTGGACGAATCCACCATGGTGGCCCCGGCGTTTGCTAGGAATGGGGCGGGCCTGTCGAGGTCGGATTTGTCGGACGAGTGGGGGAAGCGGGATGAGAAGGGCTTGAACACGTCCGCCATTTTCTTTTCATGGGCGTCTTTGCCTGTTCCGGGTGGTGGCTCTCGTTCCCCTTGTGGTTGAGAGTGGAAGGTTGCAAACGGACAGTGAGGCTGTCGATATCACGCCAGGTGACTAGATAGTGGTAGGTGGGCAGGGGCGATATCAGCTGGATTGAAGCAGGATGCCCTGCCTAGCTTGTCCCGCTGACGGTGGCAGTGATGGAATTGGTATGGAGCCTTAGACCTCTCAAACGTCGCAGCCTGGAGACACGTTCCCGCGGTATTGTTATACCGCGAGGATTGTGAGATGCGAGAGGCGATGGCGAAGCTCGAGGTGAGGTATGTGGCGGGGACGAGGGTAAGTGTGCGTGTGGATAGATTGTGTCTTATGAATTATGGTTCAGAAGGAAGGGGTGGAGGAAGGCGAGAGAAGAGAACGGAGTTCGAGAAAGGTGGATGGGGGTCAGGGGATGTTGGGCCAGCCGGGACGTCGACAATTGACTGGAGGAACAAGCACTGGGCCAGTGCCAGGAAGGAGTGCGGGACCCACGGGCGGGCGTCCAAAGAGGCGACCCGGGGATGGTGAAGGTGGACGGGTTGTTGGATTGTCTTCTTTGTCCAACGCAGTCAGGTCCTTTCCAACCCAACCTATTCAACATGCACTGGTGGATGGTGAGGGAGGCAGTCTAGAGGATAAAGGACGACAGGCGTCGAGGAAGCTTTGAAAGGGGAACAAGGAAAGGTAGGGTAAGTAACTGTGGATGGGGGCGAGGAGGGTGCGGCCGCGAAGACGACCGAACGCCCACTCCGGGACAATGAACCTCTGCGCCTCTTCATCTGCCCGCAGTCCCCATGACACTCTTTATGCAAGAAAGGCAAAGCCCTGCCTCATCCGGCCAACATCCTCGCCGCGCCCCAGCGCCAGCAGCTCACATATCGCATATTCCCACGACGCTCGGCAGGGGTGTCCCATGGGACCATCCGGTGAGCCACGAATCGCGAGGCCCGGACGCGGCAACCCCTCACCGAACCCCAAGGCTACGCTTCCCAATCTCCGTTCGAGGAGGGCGGCCAGGCCGGAGGGGAGATGTGACAGGTTCGAACAGAGCTTGGTTCCGCTTCCGGGAGCGTGCCGGGAGCAGAACCGCGGGTCTGTTCTCAACTGGTGTAAGCTTGGTTCTCTATCCGGCGCGGGCTTTTCAGCTCTCTCTCCTTCCCGGCCGTTTCCCCACTTTCATCGATCCTGGTAAGGCCTCTTTCTCATTTACATTTTCCCGCCCGTTCTTAGATGCTCTTTGTCTCTTTCCTTGCGTTTGCAGCTCAGCTCATTCTTGGGCGAGGTACGTACGTACGTACGTACGTACGTACCTCTTCATTCTCCGCGCCCTCGGGGAGGCTTTGAGCGGCTGCGGGGGAGGAAATGGGACACGTCAATGGCGCGAGAAATGGAAGACCGAGGAAGAGAATAAAGGAAAGAAAGGGAACAGGGAAACGGATCGAAGAATTCCAGCGCCCATTCTCCGCCCGAGGAGCCGCATTCGACAGAATAAACACGCTCCGCCTCCCGCGGACAATGAAGCGAGGAATGCATTTTCCGCGAACAGTGGCGGACGAGCAATCTTGGGCATGTACATAGTGTGGTGTACCAAGTGCCGAGCGCAGACCAACAACACTCTGGAATGGAGACAAGCACATATACGCGTATCCACAACTTCCCCCGTTCCGTGGTCCCCTTCGCCGCGTTTCTTCAATCCTGGTGTTTATTTCCAAGACAAAGAACTTGTATCACGCGCAAGAATTCCAACGCCGGCATGAGGGCGCGTAGTACAAAGGGTCGGTGTTGCTGGTGCCTTGCAGGACGTGCCGCTTTTGGAGCGGTGCTTTCGTCCTCGTTAGTGCTTCCGGAAGCGAAGCGGCGGACGGGCGGCATCAATATCGTGTCCGGTGTCCGATGTGTCAAGAACCTGTTCTTTTTGTCTGTCCCGTCGGATACCAGCACGCACCGCCCGAGCCTCTCCCTTCAGTCCGCATATTCTCACATCTCTCCTGAAGCACATCTGCCCGATCATCATCGATAGCGTAGCTCACATCCGTCTCAACCCATCATTCCACGATCCACGATCCAATATCCCACATCCCGCTCCACTCCGCGCCAAGACAAGGCTCAACCGACGTGTGACGACCCCGAGCGGAAGGCTGAAACGGAGCTGACCCGTGCACGAGACGGATGCCCCAAATTAGATTGGTGGTACGCGAGACTCACCGGCCAGACCAACCGTTTGCTCACGGTCCCTCTCCACCTCTCTCCCCCACGCTCTCGCAGCCTCGCGTCCCTCTCTCATCCTCTGGTTCACATCCCGTCATTGCAACTTCCGCCCTCTGGTAACCCACGTATTATTTTCTGCCTTTACTTGTACATACCCGAAGAAAGCCTTCGTAGTCGCGAACTGCCATTCCATTCCTCAAAAGATAAGAAAAAAAAAGACCCATCCAGCGCCCTTTTATCCCCTCCCCCACCTCTTTCCTCTCCCACACCCTCTCGCATAAGATACAAAAAAGAAAAGCCCAACTACTCAATCTCCCCTTACACACCTAAGAGATGTACGCCTTCCCCGCTTCGCCCGTCAGAAGCTCCGCGCTCCGCCGCGCGTCGAGGAACATCTCGGCGCACTCGGTGATGTCCTGCACGTCGATCTGGGAGCGCCCGTTGGCCTTGGCGAGGATGCTGTTTGCGGGTTCCGCGTCAGTATTAAACTAAACTCAGCGCATTTCCCGGTTCCGGTTCCGGCGGCGGAAAGTGATAAAGGTTGTGTTGCACAAGGGGACCGGAACTATCGCGGATCCACTGAAAAGAAAGAACGGAACGAGATATAATAAAAAAGTGCAGCGTGACGACGACAGAACGTAGGCATAAAAAAAAAAAAAAGGCAACGCAATCAGAAGGAATAGGACCAGAAAAGGAAAGACTCAAGGAAATGTAGAACTCACCCCGCCGGCGTCAACAGCTGCAGCGAATACCGCAGACTAACCCTCTCCCCATGCAGCGCAATCGCCTCCACCGCCCCGTCGGTAATCGGCGCCCCCTCCGT
Source organism: Scopulariopsis brevicaulis (assembly GCA_017657125.1). Classification (NCBI taxonomy): domain Eukaryota; kingdom Fungi; phylum Ascomycota; class Sordariomycetes; order Microascales; family Microascaceae; genus Scopulariopsis; species Scopulariopsis brevicaulis. The sequence goes on from JAGFNX010000207.1 coordinate 29,582, forward strand.
CGTGGCCCGGATCTTGATGATGCGCCGGATCTCGTCGGGTTGGTACGGCGTCGTGGGGATCACGAGGAGCCGCGCGAGGAAGTCGGTCGGGATGCCGTGCGCCGCCACGAGCTCGTCCGCCCCGCGGATCGCGCACATTCCGCGGTTCGACGCGAGGATCACAATGGGCACGATGGGCGACTCGAGGGCGCGGTTTAAGTAGGTGAAGCACTCCATGTCGAGCATGTGGGCCTGCAAGTACTTCCGTTAGCATCACCCCTCGGTTCGCAAGACCACCGGGGCTGATGAACTCACCTCGTCAATGAACAAGACACCCGGAACCAGCTCGGCCACGCCCTGGTCAATGTACTTGCTGACAACCTTGTTGATCTCCGTCCGCAGCTTGTCCGTAATCTCCGTCATCTTGGGCCTCATGAGCTGCCCCATCATGCTCATAATGTCCTGGCCCCCCTGCGGCCTCGCGTTGGCCACATCGAGATCATGCAGCGTGACATCCTGCACAATCTCCTTCTTCTTGTGCACCTCCCCCTTGGGAATGGGCACGTACTCCTCGGCCTCGATATCAAACTCGGTCGCATAAGCGTCCGACCTGCCCACCCTCTTGCAGGCCCCCGTGTTGGCCTCAATGTAGATGACATCCCCCACTGTGACCCTCTCCTTCTGGATCGCCTCGTATATGCTGGGGTCAAGCTTGAGCTTCTTCTGCCCCTTTGCGCTCTTGAGCCCAATGATGAGCGTGCTAATGGTCTTGCCGTAGCTGCCTAGCGGGTTCTCCGCCTCCTCGGGCGTCAGCTCCGTCACCTCGCCCTCGTACACCTCCTTCGTCTCCCGGACCTTGAGCCCGATCGCCCGGCGGAAGTTCTCCATCAGCATCTCCGTCTTCTTCACCTCGCTCGAGTAGACCTCGCTGCCCACGATCGGGCAGAACGGGATCTTGGTCCCCAGCTCCTGGCTGACCGCCAGCGCCAGCGCCGTCTTGCCCGTGCCGGGTCCGCCCGCGAGGAGGACGCCGCGGCCGGCCATCTTGTGCGCGCGGACGAGGTCGACTACGACGCCGCAAGACTAGTTATGAGAGTGCGCGGTTAGTAGCTAATCCAAGCCGTGCTCAGTGTCACGAGGGGAGGGGACAATCCATCGAGGGACACCCACCTCTCTCGCGCCGGCCTGGCCAACGAAGCCGGCCGCCTGGTTCTCGGCCGAGCCATCAAGCTTCAGCCCAAGGCCCTTGATGTGAGTATGGGCCGCCGTGCGGTTATCCCGCTTGTTGCCCTTCACCTCGCTGATCTGAACCATCGCGACGCCGGTGGAATGTCGGAGCTGGGAAGTCGGTCGTCACGGCGTGGATACGAATTCGGATGCGCGATTCGAGGATAGCCGTTGCAGATGATCGAGCAGACGACAGAACGGGTTGTGGCGTTCGGGGAATTCGGTCGGTTTTATCGAATGGGCGGGCTCGAAAAAGTTTGGTCGCGCCGCTTGTTCTTGAGGATGCTTCATGCAGCCTGCGCAAGCTTCCACGAGTTGCTGGGCAAAAGAGGTTGCTGCACACCGCGGTCACCACCCGCCAGCAGCTGCCGAGACTGGCCTACTTGCACTCACACGGGCCGTCTCCAGCACACGCTCTCCAAGCCTACACAGAATCACCAGTCTACGACTTCTTACTCTGACAAAATGGATATATATTATGCGAAACAAATACACCTATCAATGAACTCTGCAAGATGACAGTCGCCGGGACTTCTTCACCTTTCTTTCCAGCCGGAGCGTGGGCGACTCCCGCCCCGCTCGCAACCTATTAGCCCTTGGAGACCCTCACTACTAAAGACAACACCTTGGCGCAGCACTCACTTCTTCTCGTCGTCGCTGGACTCGACCTCTTCCACGTCCGGCATAGTGGCAGCGCGGGCCGCGGGGTTTTCGACGTTGACCATACCTGTCGCCCTCAGCCTGGGTGAAAGTCAGCTCCTGAATTGCATTTGTCCCCGAGTAGCACTGACCTCTCAAAGAGCACAAATAGCCTCTCGGCCTCGCGCTCCTTCTCCTCCATCGTCATCTCCGGAAGATCGGACTCGGACTCCATGTCGATCCTCTGCCCGGTGATCGGATTGACAGGCGCTGCGTCCGCACCCCCAGCGTCAGCATCCACGCCCATCTCCTCCTGCGACACATTGATGCCCTTGGTAGCCAAGAACCCAGCTGCGTTGCCGAATCCAACGTTTTGCACGAATTTCCTCGGATCCTTCCCAGACAGCTCAAACAGGATAGTGAGGGTCGGTTCCCGCAGCTCCGGGGACGAGGAGTTGCTCGCAAACTTCAAGATCCTGTGCGGCAGCGTCGTGCCCTTCCCCAGCACCTGCTTCCTGTCTTCCTCCGAGGCGAGGAGGCGTTCTTGTAATCGGTTCTGGGCGGGTGAGTCGGTGTCGACGGCCTGGGTGAGGTGGAGGAGAGCCACGACGGGAGTCAGAAGGTTCATCTCAGAGACCTTGCCCGCGTAGGCCTTCAGTGAGAGGTCTACAATGTCCACGAGCTTATCGACGCTCGAGATGGGAAACGAGGCGCCTTTCCTAGACCTGTCATAGAAGGGGATGGATGCCAGACAGCTGACTAGTAGTGAAACGGGGAGCTGCACGGGCTGGGAGGGGATGGAGACTTTCTCTAGTATGTCGAGAATTGGTTGAACAGACGGGATGAAGCGGTAGGCGTCGTCCTTGAAGCGGACGGCAAGAGTGGACAGCAGCTTCAGAGTCGCAATACTGGGTTGGGCCGGGTCATCCGAGGGCGGCTTTTCCGCCCTTGCGTGGCGGGTTATGTTCTGAGTAATAAAATGTTAGGTCTAGGAAGGATGGGGAATAACCAAGGGTGCCTCACATCGTTGACGAGTTCCGCAAGTCCGCCGGACTCAAAGGAGGGACCAAGGTCAAGGGTCGTCTGTGCTGAGGAGAATAATAGTAGATTAGAGCACGCGAGCTCGTCCTCCGGGTCTCCTTTCTGTTGAAGGCAGAGTGGTCAGAAGCTGGGCCCGAGCTGACGGACATGGGAGATACGGATAAACTCACTTTTAACCTCTGAATGACCTTCTGGGGGTACTGCTCGTCCACGAAGACCTGTCGCATTGGCTCGGCGAGGACAATGATGTTGTTAAGACACCTTGCCGCAATGCGGCTCGTGGATAGTGACACGTTATCATTGTCGAACGCGTAGCGACCGACTATCGACAGCCCGCGTTTCGTCGTGAGAGGATCCGTGTTAGGAGATCTAATTGTGCGGGTGTAGAGATGGAGTGAAGTGAGCGTCTCATCGCATTCTTCGCCCATAAAGTCAGTACATGCACTCCAGAAACATACCCGGCATACTTGAGAGCCGGCCTTCACGGGATGCCGTCCCTTAACTCACCCGAGGTCGGAATGGTGACTTTCTTCTCGAGGCCAGCTTCGAGGCGGTCTAGCGCTTCCCGGACCTGACCTGGGCTCTCTGTTTCGGTAAGTACATTTCTCGATGCGTTGTGATAAATGTTTCATGGCCGTGGCAACTCACTGATCGTGGCCAACTGAAGCGCAGCCATAGTGCGCCGGAGGCTCTGCAAAGCTTTACGGTGAGACAGGAAAGGGCGTATGGTGACAACTTCCGCGTGTGCCGATGAGGGCGGTATTTACGTCCCAGCAGGCCGGTAAGTGAGATGGTTGGACCGCGCCCGAAATCATACGATGCTAGCGGGAAGCGAGGGTGGATATCGGGATAGGTGCATGTGAGCGAAGTGGGTGCGTGGACGGTGGTAGATTGTGGTTGTAGAAGGTGCGATGTGGAACTGGGAAAGCGCAAGTGAGGGGCGCGGGGCAGGAGCACCCGAGGGCTCGAGCTCTTCTCGCAATCTCTCGTTTCTGGCTACAACAAGGAACCTGGAATGAAGAGCGGAGCATGCGCCCAGAGGTGAGATGAACTCGGCCCCGCATGACCTCTGCCATCAGCTTGCTTGCCGCATCTTGGAACACTTGGAGCCGGCGTGCTCCATCTGCCTCGTTCGACAATTCGAGGCTCCTACGTCATAATATGGCTTGGCTGCGCTGGGCTTCGGACATGGTCGCAGGGCTGGGATTAAGACCGTTCACGACACACGTGGCATGCCAATCCCGGTACTCTTTGTCTTCCTCCCTTGTATTGACACTTTGACAGCCGACAAGGCGCGTTTCAACTGACATCCTTCCCCTGCAACTGCAACTTTCCCGCGGCCGGCAAAGCGCGGCGATGGGAGCAAGACAATTCTCCGATGTCGCGACACTGCGTTTTTTTCTCCACATGTGATGAAGCATGGGCAGACACGGCGGATGTTGCGATGACGGCGAAGATGCATGCCCGGATGCAGGGGAGTAGCACTCAGGACGTGCCCTTACATGCAGACGGAGCCTCACAATGTACGTGCCATCCATACCCCGGACGGAGCGACGGTGACCATGGCCCAAGACTGCCACATTGGCTGGTCCCCGATGCTGAGTAGCGCCCTTTAGTGCGGCAAGACCCTTGAGCCTTAGGGCTGAAGCGAGATCGCCCATGCATGACCTTCGCTCATTATGACACTTCGCATGAATCCATATGAGATGTTGAAGACGGCTCTGCCAGCTCATTATTCCTTGAACCCTGTTTCGGCTGAGTCGGCTATTCTGAGGGATGATAGGAGGGACCTGACTCCGTTCTGTCTCATCTCGACGGTGAGTTGTCGGAGCCTTCCTGGAGGGTCTGTTCACTTCGAAGCGACAATCCGAGGGTGTCGGCGACGCCGTCTCGCCTATGCCTACTCGTACTCGGTGCAATAGGAAATAATGCAGAGCCCGCTGTTCATGGAGAATTCGACGCTAGTTTGGACTGAGAACATAAAGTGATACCCCTGGATCCAGGCGGCGTGGAGGTGCCACGCGCCAAGGACCCCGCTGAACATCGCTGTTCCTGCGCCCGGGCCCAGCCGCCCAACCCCGGGAGATGATGGGAAAATCAAGACGCCTCCGAGGTACGTCTCTTTCCCCCTAGCGACGATCCGCGACTCTTATTCCCGTTCCTCCATTCAATCCGTCTCATCCCCGATCGGTGTTCTCAAGGCCCGGCGACATTTGCAGCCGACAGCACACTGACGATACGCCCACGAGCGGGCCTTTTTACATCCAGCCCCCTATTTCCCTGAACTTACAGCAGGCCCGGAGCGACATCATGCCTTGACGCGCGATAAGGACGAACAGTTAGCGACCGCCACTTCATCTCCTCCTTTTAACGAATATTCGCATTCCAACCATGAACGGGTTCTCGACCCCAACGAATCCCTACGCCCAGGGGTATCCGGGGCCGAACGGAGGCGCGCGATCCATGGGTGATGGCTACAGGAGAGACCCGAGCAGCAAGAACGGGTCACGAATCAACTCTGTTCGTCCTCGTTTCCACTGACCCCCGGTTACCCGGCCCCTAGCTGACCAATCCCTCCAGTTAAATGCCGCCCGATTCCAGAGCGACCTCGTCGACCTCAACGACCCCATCCAAGTCCACCTCCTGACCGAATCCGCCCTCTTCGACAGCCGCCGCTTCGCGATCCTCTCGCAGGAGGAGGTCGACGACCTGAAGAAGCAATGCCAGTCCCTGAACCAGCGCATTGAGAAAACGCGCTCGAACCTCGCCGTCCAGACGAAATACCGAGATGCCGCCGTGTCCATGGCAAGGCTCTACTCCCCCGCGCGGTCCTCCGCCGGCGCGGGGAGCCGCGGCAGCAACCGTGAGAGCGCAGAGGAGGCCGAGTTGGAGCGCCAGGCGACCGAGCGGCGGTGCAACGAGCTCGCGGCGGAGCTGTCGAACCTCGAGAAGCGGCTCATGGGCCCGCAGAGGCGGCTGCTCGAGCACACGGCCGGTATCCTCCAGCTGACACACAAGGCGTCCAAGAAGCAGCGGATACAGACGCAGCACAATATGCCCGTCATGAACGGCATGCCGGGCAGCCCTGAGAGCCTCTACACGTACTCGAACGACCGCAACAGCGGTGATGGCGTTGACGGCGTGCTCCTCGACTTCCCGGAGCCGCCGAGTCGCATGCGTGCGGCGCCGAACCCGTTGGAGATACCCCCGAGGTCACCCGTGCGGGAGCAGACGGAGAAGCTGCGGGAGGAGAGGGACCAGCTGCGGCGGGAGAACGACGAGCTGCGGGCCCAGTCTGACGCTCTCAGCGTGGAAGTTGACGCGATGCGCCGGGAGAACTTCAGCCAGGACGACGACGTCACGGAACTGGAACACAAACTCGAGTCGCTAAACTCGTCATTACGAGACGTGATTGTCTTGTTCAACCCCACGAAGAACTCCAATTACCCGATGGCACCCAGCACAACAAGCGGCTCGCCAACAGGCGCAAGGGGGTTGGTGGCGCTGAGGAATCACGTGGAGTATCTAACGGGCAGCATAGCTACGGTAAAGGAGGAGCAGGAGCAACAGCCCTCGCGCTCGCGCTCTCTGGATACGGACGCAGAGGCGTCTGCGTCTGGAGCCATGGCGCAGGCTGAGGACCGGATAGACGCTCTCAACAAGCAGATGACGGATCTCTTGCTGAGCGTAAACGCGACGCCGCCGCCGCCGCCTAATCCCGCCGAGATGGGCCGCACGGATCTGGCACTCGACGACCGCATAAGCTACCTCCAATACTCGCTCCGGGTCGTCGAGATGGAACTGGTACGGGCCATGGAGAACTCGAATAATGCGCTCCCCGTGCCGATGGGTGGTGGAGATGCCGAGCCGAAGCTGAAGGAGCTGTGGGACATTGTCCAGTCCGGCTTCCTCGAGCTTCAGAGCCAGCGGGAGGCCCGCCAGAGGATACGGGTTGAGAAGGGGCTCGAGGAAGACGAGGACATGACGGTTGATCAGACCTTCGACCTCCAAGAACCCTACTCCGCCGTCGGCCTCCAGAGCAGGGTGCGGACGGTGTCCTCGCAGCTGTGGAAGCTGACTGAGCAAAAGGCCGTGCTGAAGCGACAGATCAAGCAGCAGCGGGAGCTCAACAACAAGTCCAGCAGCGAGAAGGACATTGAGCTCGAAAACAAGGACGCCGAGATTGAGAAGCGGATCGGCGAGACCCAAAACAAGGAGATCGAGCTGCAGGGCAAGATCGCGGAGCTGGACGTCAAGGAGGCCGAGGTCGCCGAGCTTAACTCTCGGCTCATAGAGGCGCAGTCCGCGAGCGGCAACAACGAGAACAACGAGGCGAGGATCAAGGAGCTCGAGGCGGAGCTCGCGGAGGCAAAGAGGTACCTCGAACAGGAGCGCACCGACGGCGAGCAGACGCAGGGGATGCTCGCCGCGGCGCTGCGAGACCTCGACACAGCGAAACAGGATGCTGATGCACGCGAGTCCGACGGGCTGATGGAGGCGCGGGCTGAGCTCGAGGAGAAGAGGACGAGGCTCGCGGCCGTGGAGTCGAGCAGCCAGGAGCTCGAGAGCAAACTCAACACGACGGAGGCGTCGCGCGCGGAACTGCAGGCTAGGATGGACGAGATTGACGACCGGACCGAGACGCTAGAGGTGGAGCTCCTGGAGGCGAGGGCGGCGCTCCGGGCGGCGGAGGAGGCGGCGGAGGTGAGGCAGAGGGAGCTGGACGGGAAGCAGCGGGACGCCAAGGAGAAGGACGACGTCCTGGAGAGCTTGAACCTTATGATTGCGGAGCTCAAGACTGAGCTGACGATTGCGAGGGCTGAGCTAGACGGCGCGTACGGGTCGCGGGCTGAGCGGGCCGCGGACGCCGCGGCCATCAAGTCTAGCGGCGAGGTGGGGCAGTTGAGGGAGCAGGTTGTGACGTACAAGGGCGAGCTGGAGAAGACGCTGAAGCAGCTCGAGGAAATAACGCGCGAGACGATGAGCGCCGAGAAGGAGAAGATTGAGGCGGAGTCGAAGCTTGACGAGGCGGCGGCTGAGCGGGGCGTGTTGGAGACGGAGATCCGCGAGCTGACGGAGAGGTTGGATAGCGAGGTGGGAGCTGCGCGCGGGAAGATTGATAAGTTGCAGGAGGAGCTTGACGCCGCGAGGTTGAAGGGCGGGAATGCGGAGGGTGGTGGAAGGGCTGGGGCTGCGATGTTGAGTGAGCAGTTTAGGACTACGATGAGGGGGGAGAGGAGGAAATTCCAGGAGGAACTGAGGGTGAGTGCTCCCCCATTACACCTCATTACACCCCATTTCGCCCCATTTTGTACCCCTTTTGTTTCCTATTCGTCCCCTCTATGGTGGATGAGCGGTTGCTAACGGCTGCGTAGGAGGAGCAAGCTAAGAGGCGGAAGCTAGAGGAGGAGCTCTCGAAGCTCCGGAGGGCGCAGGGACCGGGGAAGAGCCCTCTGAGTCCCGGCTAACCTGTCAACCTCCGTCCACGGGATGGTTAAGGAGCACCCTCCCCTGCGAGTCCGGTGTGGGCGGCTTGAAGACGTGAGGGACAGGTGGACGCACGAAACACTGAAACACGAAACAACCACGAACCGACACGAAAGCACCTATAGATCACCCTTCCTAATGGGCCGTAGCCCCTAGACCTCCGTCTTTTGGGTATGGGTCCGTGTTATTTTTTGCATAGCGATTCATTCTCGGGGTAGTAAACCCCTGACTTAAACCCCTGACTTTTGATTTTGCCGTTTTCCCACCTCTTTGATACAGCACGCTTTTTGTTGTTTGGTCTTCGTCGCGTCGGGGCTCTTATGGAGGGGAGGGTGTTGAATGTAATGGAGATGTATGTATTGTATGTACGCATATATGGACGGCCGATTATGGATCTATTCTACCTTGACTTCTCGCTAGAGCCTTTTTGGTATGAGGTCTTCGTGCGAGAGTGTTCTTATGGGGTGCTGTATAACTTGACCTCATGAGGAGCATGTGGCTCAGTTGCACCGAGAAACAATGCGGGCCTGTGTTGGTAGGCAAGGGCGTTGTGAGCACCGAGCTCTAGCACACTGTAGTTTCCTCCCAGTCAACGTCCACCTCCCCAACCAACGCCGTGGGCTGCAACGGGTTAGAAGTTGTGAATTTGCTCTATTGCTTTATTCGGGTATCATAAGTTCATATCGTCCCTACCAAGGACCATCCGCCTCGGATCCAGTCGACCCAGGCCACTGGACGCCGCCCTCACTTGGTCATAACATCAGCCTCAGCCTCCGCATCATCATCCGCCTCCCCCAGCACCTCCTCCTCAACAGCCTCCTTCCTCGGCCTCCCCCTCCCCCTCCCCGTTTTACTCCCAGCCTTACTCCCAACCTTACTCCCACCACCCTTCCCCGCGCCCTCGCCCCCCGCCCTCGCCGCCTCGTCCTCCCCCGCGACCTTGTCCAGCATCTCCTTCGAGAACTCGGCCTCCGAGTCCTTGAAGATCTTCCTCGCGCTCTCGATGTCGGCCTTCTTCTCCAGCACCTCCTGGATCTTGCCCAGGAACTCCGGGTTCTTGCGGAACGCGAACTGGAAGTCCTCCGCCTTGATCTTCTGGCGGCCGGCGTGGTGGGCCGCGCGGTTGGCCTCGAAGGCGACGCCCTGGACGAAGTCGCTCAGGATCTCGTCGAGGACGCGGACGGTTTCGGGGAGGGGGGCGAAGACGTCGCCGTGGCCGTAGAGGAGGACGCTAACTGCGGGTTGTTAGGGGCGGTTGGCTTGGTTGGGGGGGGGGGGGGGGGG
>JAGFNX010000208.1:0-38601 GCA_017657125.1 Scopulariopsis brevicaulis
GGGCAGGGGTACTTGAGTCACCAGTGAGACCCATGTGGGCGGTGTTAGACTAGGACGAGGTAGGTACCATGGTGGGGGCGGGGTCGATTGCAGAATAGAATTCCTCAAGCTCCGAGATAGGACCGGGATATTGTTATGACTCTGCAGAAGCTCTCTGACCGACCAAAGTTTGGGTATCAAGTCACACACGCCCGAGCAACACAAGAAACATCCCTAACTATTTGATCTGGCTATTCGCGCCGTTCCACTCTCGTCTCTCCGTGCCCAACCTCAACCTCGTTTCCAAATACTCCGCGCCGCGACAATGGATCTCGTCAACCAGTTCGTCTTCCTCCACCACGCTCACTGCCGTCCCGGCGACCCCAATCGCTCGCTACAGCTCTCGTCCACAATATAGAAGACCCTGCTGACACGTCCCAGCCTAGAGGGCCGCCTTCTGGTAGCCATACCGAAGAAGGGCCGCCTGAACCACGCGACACTCAACCTCCTCGAGGGCGCCGACATCCAGTTCAGGCGCGAGAACCGCCTCGACATCGCCCTCGTCAAGAACCTGCCCATCGCCCTTATCTTCCTCCCCGCGGCCGACATCCCCACCTTCGTCGGCGAGGGCCAGGTCGACCTCGGCATCACGGGGTGGGACCAGGTCCAGGAGCATGACGCGCGCGTGCGCTCGTACAACCGCTCGCGCCGCGCCTCGGTCGGCGGCCCGGACCCGGACCAGCCCGCCAAGGCATCGCGGAGCGAGATGGTCATGAAGCTCGACTTTGGCAACTGCAGGCTGCAGGTGCAGGCGCCGACCAACGGGCCGTACGCTACGTCGGCGGACCTCGTGGGCAAGACCATCGGGACGAGCTTTGTTGATCTGGCGGCGGAGCACTTTGGGAGGCTGGAGCTGGGGCTCGAGGAGGGCGCGAGCGGAGATGACTTCCCCATGCCTAAGAAGCTGCGGACCAAGATTATTGAGCTCAGCGGGAGTGTCGAGGCGGCGTGTGCGCTGGGTGTCGCCGACGGCATCGTCGACCTCGTCGGTATGTGCTTCCCAGCCTCTTTCCCGCTAACCAAGTCATAATTCGCCCACTAACCTTGCCACTCAGAGTCCGGAGAGACCATGAAGGCCGCCGGTCTCAAGGCCCTCGACACCGTCGTCGAATCCGAGTCGGTCCTTATCAAGTCGACCAACCCCTCGAACCCCGCCCTCGTCGACCTCATCGCCTCGCGCATCGCGGGCGTCATCACCGCCAAGCGCTACGTCCTCTGCCAGTACAACATCAAGCGCGCCTCGCTCGCCGAGGCCACCAAGGTCGCCGCGGGCAAGCGCGCCCCCACCGTCAACTCGCTCGACGAGGAGGGCTGGTGCGCGGTCAGCGTCATGGTGGAGAAGAAGACCATCGCCGTCGTCATGGACGAGCTGACGAAGGTTGGGGCGCAGGATATCCTCGTCCTCGACATCAAGAACTCGAGGTAGATGGGATAGTACGCTTCTGTCGAAGAGAAGTGGTTTCCGGCTTCCAGGGAAATGGGATGGAATTGCTCTGGGTTGTCGGCTGCTCCGGGCTCGGCCCTCCCCTTGCCGCGCCATTTCCGCCTTCTGCTGCTCCAGCTGCGCATTTTTACTTGGCGTGCGGTCATTAGCAACTTTGTTTGCGAAGGAGTAGGGACAACGAGATGGGTATCCAGTCAAAGCAGAGGCTTCAAGGAGTCAATGGGGTTCATGTTATATATTTATCATGACTAGGGGAGGTAATGCAATAGGTTACATTTCCCTTTGCTCTCGCCGTTTGAAGGCCAAGTGCAAATTGATGAAGTAGAGCCGGGGGCATCCACACCGAACCTCACGATTCATGATGGGCGTGCTCTTCACGACGTATTTCTTTAAGAGCCGCATGCAGGGTATATACATTCTTTATCAGTGTTAAAGAGCTCTGTCCCGTTTGTTGGATACCCCTGCCATGCATGTATCATAATCGCCCTTGCTCACGGCACTCTGTAGGTGAGATTTCGACCCTCTGCGTTCCCCTGACCTCTCTAGCAATAGATGTTGTGCCGTTGCCCCCGTGGATGGACCAACCCTTAGACGGTCATAGGAGACAGACAGCCGACTAAGCGACGCCATTTAAGCCTCTCACACATGCATTCTCCCTCCAACATTTACACTCATCACATCAATGTTTACCAGGCACGATTCCATCCCCTTTATCACACCTCGCCTTTCATTCATCTCGAGTTGAGCCGTACTCATCATATACCCCTGAGCCAGTTTCTCGCTTACATATATTCGACCAGCGGACCCTTCCTTCCCAGCCTCATTGAGTGCCTGACAGTCAAGGGCACGCGTCTTGTCGTGTCTAGAAGGCAAACGACAGGTTTATCGCTCCAACACCAGCTTCTCAGCGCACGACCGCTTCTGGGCCAAGAAGCAGAAGCGTCTCTTGCAATTCGTACCCTGTCCCAGGAAGCTACGATACAGCAGCCTCGAGAAGCCCGACATCTAGTTAGCGAGACCGCTTCGAAGAGAGTGACAAGCCCCAGTGCCTTGCCATTTTTTCGTCTTTCTGTGCGTACCACACGCGTCAGGGACCCTAGGACAGTTTGGTGTATTGGTATCCCTCAATTCATCGTCCGGATAGACACAGCTGATAGGAAGACACCGCCCCTAGATCCTCAATAGGAGAGATACTGCAATGTCCCACATGCGCAAAGTCCAGAATTGGGATGATGGCGGGGCCTTTACTTTACTGGAGAGGCAAGTACCCACCCTTGCGCTATTGCCTTGCTTCGCTCCTTCCCTACAGAAAGGGGGTTTTGGTCGTGCCATTTGCCGTTCGAATCGTTGCCCTATTGGGTGTCTTGTATCTCAGGCCTGAGTTGCTCCCAGGCCGTCCCTTTGACCTATCAAGGAAGGAGCATCAGTCTGCCAGATTGGGAAAGAGCCCAGAACTCACTCCATTCCGAGTGGCCTCATACCAAATCACCTACTTGTATATCTCTCCTCGCTCCATATTCCTTCATACACCTCCTCTCTTCATACTCACGCGCACCGCCACTGACGCGTGAAATCCTCAAGGATCCCCAGTCCGTTTCCTCATTCCAACACCGAGTCGTCCTTAAAACGCCTCTGGAAGAGAATCACACCCGAGAGCAAGGGAAGCCCGGGGGGTAACCGCCCCCAGCATCCCTCCATCTTCCGCGCTGGTAGCGTTAGACTTCACTGGGGCCAACCGGGAGAGCATGCGGTTCCTTACTACAGTCCAGACTTGAACTCCGAGCCACAGGTATGTCTCCCCCTCCCGAGGCGCGTACACCGTTGTCATTCGAAGAGCTTACGCTCAGGACGCGTTTTTTGTCTAGATTTTCAGTAGCCATTTCCGACGCACAGAAACCTTAGACAACCCCCAGAGACGTCATCACTCTCGACGGGGTCAACAGACTCAAGCTGTAAGAGGCTTTCTTAATCCCCAGATTTCAGCTCCAGTTTCCTTGGGAACCGTTACCAACCCTTGGCCCAGCGTGAAGACGTCTTAGACAGAAGTGGCTTCCACATTCGTCCGTTGGGGAAGTCTGGAGAGCGTGTTTTCGAGAAACAATCCCATGCCATTCCTTCCCTTCAACTGAGCCACCTTGGCGGCTTCCTAGTCAGCACAGGGACCGAGCATCAGAGTCTGCCACGCCATCTCACTGCTCCAGGCCGTGTCGACCACCACGAACATCCTGAGCTAAGAGGAGATCAGGAATCTGGAGAAATGCCGCCGTGGAGCCGGAAAAAGAGGAAGGAGGCGCCGCCTCGCCTTTTCCAACAGAACACAACCGGGCACTTTTCGAGAATGCCATCTGTTGTCTTCGCAGCTACCCAACCCAGCCCGCTGCCCCCGGGTGCCTTCGTTGACAACGCTGCCGCGGGATATTCTCCAATCTATTACGTACCTGGTGTGCCACAGACTCCTGTCGTGGGCTATCAGCCGAACCATCTGCCCCAGCAGCCTCCCATTCAGACGCCGCCTTCGGCACAAGGTGGTTCGAGTGACCCAGACTCGCCAACTCGGCTTGAAGAGCTTGAAACCATGCAGACGCGGCTCAGAGAACTAATCGCCCAGGAGAAGGGCAATTTGTCGTCTAGCAGCACCGCATCCAACGGAATTCCTCGGGTTGCTGGCCGGCAACCACGGCGCCGTCTCCGTCGAAGGGTCTTCGAGGAGAAGACGAAGCAGCCGTCAACCCCCATTATTGGTGATGCTGCCGAGAAATCATTGAAGTCCACGTCGAAGGGTTCGAGGTTGCATGTATGTTCCGATTGCGACAAAGTGCGCTCGGGCTTGTTCCAAAAGCTTCACGGCTCCATCGAACGCCGCAACTTCTGCACGGGCTGTCAGATCAGGCGCCTCAAGAAGCACAAAAAGGGCCCGTCCTTTCCCATCGAGCACTTCTGCTTCCAGTGTGGACAGGCTCGGACCAAGGGGTTTCTGAAGGCGAACCCAGAAGCCGAGAAAAACATCTTAGCGAACATATGCGAGGAGTGTCTCCTTTATTCCAAGTCCCGTCAGCATGTTCCTGAGACGAGCATCATTGGTTCTGACGGAGACTACCAAGAAGTGAGTTGTCTTACTTTCGCTGCCTTGATTTCACAATCATTGGTGGGGATACTAACAGCTCAAACAGTCAGTTGTGGTCTCTGTACTGGACTCTCAGTTCCATCCCACCCGCGGGGTTGGCATTTCTGACGATGAATGGCACTCGGATTCCACCGTTGCCGGAGGCGGCACGTATCAGTGCTACCAACGGCTTTTTGGCCGCAGCAAGAAATCGTCAAAACAGACGAAAAACCTCGATGCCGGAAAATTTCCAGGCTCTCATAGGGTTGAACCACGTTGCCATCCTATCTACCGGACCACATCTGCATCCCAGCCACATGACTCGAGAAGGAAGGCTCGATCAGTGGCTCAGGCTTCTGCAAGCTCGCCACCGTCCAAGCCTGAGACTAAGGCTCAGACAGAGAAGGGTGAAACTCCGGGGAACCCAAGTTCACACAAAGAAAGTATCGTTTTGAATGGTGGTCTAGAGAACCCTGACGAAGCCGACTACAGCTCAGATGATCCTGAGAGTTGCGACGGGTTCGAATCGTATCGCCATTCTGGAAAGTCTCGTTCTGAAAGGCCCTCTCGTGGGAAGAACTGCCGTGGCCGCTCAAGGTCAGCGAAGACTTCTCAGAAGAGTCAGGCCCAAGAGGATAAGCGTCATCATCCTCATCCCATCAAAGCAAGAAACGGCTGCGTGCTGCGAGCGAGTCGTGGTCACGACATAGCCAGTCGCAAATCGAGGGGAAGATCCGTCGTTATGTCGCCTGAAAGCTTCTCGGATCAGATCTATAATTCGAGCTCTGGTTCGGATTCTGATGTACCATGCCCCAGGCTTCACAAATGTGACAACAAGCATGGATCCGCCAGAGAAAAGGGAATCAAACATGGGTACTCGCAGTGGTCCAAATCAACCATCAACGGGCGAAAGGCAAAGAGCGTTGAAGAGATATACGTGTCTTCGGAGAGTTCGTTGAACGATGACACTCTGTCGGATTCGACCACTGGTACTGTTAGCCCCAAGAAAAGGAGGACTGGGCCATGCCGCTTAAAACAGAGCGCAACGAGCGAGAGCTCAACTGAATGTCCATCAGAGAACGACCAATCGGGTTCCAAACACTGCTCGAAGAAACCGAGCATGATGGCACGATCGAACTCTCGCGTGCGGTTCAACCCGGAAGTCGAGGTACAGAAGCTCCCCACATGTGGTGTTTGTGGCGAACCGGAGGTGAAGTGCGAGTCTTGCGCCACCAAGTCAGAAGAGCCAGACACGCCAACGAACAAGGGTACGGTGGGACATGAGCCGTTGAAAAACCACGATGGAGACCAACCTATCACTCAGGAGTTCGATGCCAGTGCGGAACGAGAAACTGAACGTCGAGCTCGCAGTCAGCGAGTTTATGATTCGATATTCGGATCCTCTACTCTGGGCGGGAGATCTACCAGGGGGAAGGCTCCTCCGTCCGGAATGGCTGGCTCATCTGGTGAACAAGCTTCTGGCGGCTCCAGAAACGGTGCTCCGCCGCCGTACTTCGCCAATTATCGAGAGCGAGGTGATCAGTACGCTCGGTATGCAGCTCCCGAGTTCGAGACATACTATGCCGGCTCATATGGAAGCTTCGACTACCAGGAAGACGGGGGATATCCGAACAATGGAGGATATACCTATGATCCCTACTCACAGCCATACGGATGGCAGGGACCTGGTGCCTATGGTGACAGCTCAGCCTTCCCTTACGGCTCCGATCCGTCCGAGGCTGCCTGGGCCGATGCCGAGCTTCGCAACCGGTACGGCGCTTACCGCGCCAACTTCACGTCTTCATTTGCGACCGCCCCACGGGGTGCGTATCCTACCAGGAATCGAAGCGGCGTCAACGCCGAGCCTGGTCAACCTTCCTCCTTTACTTAGCGAGAGAGGACGGAACATGGGGGTCGAGCCTCGCGCGAGGCGAACGGCGGTGGTTACAACGGCGATTTTGTCGCACCTCATGGCGGGTAGGACCCGATTCCCATCATCGAGGAGCTGGACGATAGCGAGTCGGAGGGGTCACCGGCCCCTAGGCGCGAGTTACTGGGTAAGCCATGAAGAAGAAAGTCGGGGTGTGAAGCAATTATTTCAACATCACTGATTGTTTTTGCAGAGTGGCACAAGGAGGAAAGCAGCGATGATGATTACAGTCCGGTGGAGGAGGAGGTTGATTAGGCGGGGTGAAAAGGGCGACGGGAGTGATGGAGATAAGCTCGAGTGAGTTGGGAATGGCTGTGGTTGAAGCAGGGTGGAAGGGGAGATGGGCGTGGTTTAAGTGTGGTCGAGATGCTGAGTCATGAGACAATGTCAAGATCCTGGTATCATTGCGGAAGGAGGGATGCAGTACGTGGACGAAGAGAAGGAACGAACTGTGGCTGCTGTATAAGAGAAGGGGCAAGGGAGGAGCTTGTGGTACTCTGTGTGCCTTCAAGGGTCGTTTCGTTGAGGAAGGGACTTCGAGAGGGATGGTTGTTTATAGTTTCTTTAGTTGTCTCTAAAAATGGCGAACGTTCGTGTAAGTTGCATTCTACTCCGTGATCTCTGCTCTGCTCTTGTCTTAGGCCATATCAAAGTCTGAGCAATTCTTCCTAACCTTCGATCTCCCGTGGCAGTGTGACGGACAGAGAGAACAGGTGGTGAGATTGAGCGAGGGAATGATGCGGAGCCGAGGGGAGCTTCTTGGGGGTGTTGCTTGGAGGCTACTGTGATGCGCAACGTCGAGCCGGCTTCGGAGTGGTATGGCGTCGATAGGTGCCAGGTACGGGGACTATGGCGATGTTTAGGAAGTATGGATCCGGGAGGCATGTGGGGGACGTGAACCTTGGTAAAGAGCCTAAGAGGTGTATCGTGTGGATGTTCGACGCGGAGTAGCAGCCAGCGAGGAGCGGCGGGATAGCTCGATTGGGCCTGGGGCGCTCAATGAGACTGTTCCACGAGAATATTCATGTATGCCTACACGGGACCAGCGTCTTTGTACCATACTCCCAGTCCATGGGATCCGCTCAAATTCCCGTTATGGCCTGACCGTTACTTGGGGCCCATCAAGAAGCAAAAATGACTCTAACAAGAGTGAGAGGACAAGCAGTCTCGCTGTAAAACTCAAGGAATCTCAATTCTTACTTCATAGTACAAGTGGTATAAACCATTTTGACCCGCAATTGACGTAAAAGATCTAACCCCCACCCTTCCTACAGTCCGCTTCTCCTTTCCCCACACGCCAACTCCAATTCCACCGCCCTAATCCACCCGCAGAACCCGGGGACCCCTCTTCTTCGTCGTCTTCTTCTTCTTCTGGCCCCTGTCAAAGGCGGCAGCAGCCGCGTGGTCTCTCCCGAGGTTGTCCAGGTCCTTGACCTTGTAAACGCGGATGATCCAGTTCTCACTGGTGAAGGCCTCCTCGAGGGTGTCGAGGACGGGGCCCTGATCGGGGAGGCGGGCGCCGCGGACGCGGTCCTTCGCCTGCCCCGGGGGGAAGAGGTCGGCGTACCCGTGGTACGACATCTTGTACCTGTAAAACCGGACGTGTCAGCTAAACCGCAAGTGAAGGTTAATTAAATGTAAGTGAAACGTACATCAGGCTGTTCTTCATGGTGTCGGTGGCGCCTTCATCGACACGGTATTCGCCCCGAGGGGTGAAGAATGAGGTCTCCTTAATCTCTTCCGGCCAGATGCCCTCCGCAATCCGAACCATCCAGAGGAACTTGTTGATGTCGTCACCCGAGTAGCCGAGCAGACCGCCAAAGACGACCAGGACGTAGTCTACCTCGTGCTGGCGCATGATGGGGTAGCTGACCTCCTCGCGAGACGCCATGGCCTTGCCGACGGTGGCAATGTGCGTGTTGTTCCAGGTGTTGTTGTCGACAAGCGTGGGCCGGTCGGCCATTCCGCCAATCTGGTAGCCGTAGTCCCACCACGACATGATCTTGGCATCCTCCTTCGTGTTCTGGCGGAGCCAGTAATAAGCCTCACGGTAATCGTCGATAATGTGCTGCTGCCCATTAGGAAGGCGGCTAGCGAGGACAACCGAGGGCGACGAATAGGCGTTCGACGTAACCCAGGTGCAGTGCAGGACAAAGAGAATAAGGTACAGCATCGAGGCCGCAACCGCAGGGACCTTGGACTTGGTGGAGAAGATGCCCACGAGGGGCTTGCTGGTCGACCTCAGGCCACTTTGCTTCTGCTTCTTGGAGGGAGCCTCGCCCTCAGTCGGCTCGGAAGCGGGAGGTTCCGGGGTGTGAAGGTCAAGGAAGACATCCAGGAGCTGAGAGAGCGCGACCGCGGCAGCCACACAAACGATCGGCGTAAGTGTCAGCATGAGACGGACCATGACGCCCGAGAAGTAGCTGGCAAAGACGGCGTAGACGACGACGAAGACATGCTCATCCTTCAACTGCTGGAAGCAGAGGTAGACGCCGGCCGGGAACAGCCAAACAAGCATGTTCAGGTCGAAGAAATAAGCAGGCCAAGCCGTGGGCTGATGCTCAGACACCGATGCGATAATGGGAATGTGGATTTTGGCGTAGCCGGTATCCCACAGTGAGTAGAATCGCCCGCCCCAGGGGGCAATGTAGCCGAGGGAGGTCAAGGCAACTAGGCCAAGGAAGCCCACGGAAACGACGGCGATGACAAGTAGCCAAAGGACGCTCTGGAACTGGCGGCCGGAAATGGCAGAACGAAGGTACTGGACGAAGCCCAGAAGCTGGATGAGGCCGAAGATCCCTGGAGACACGCGCCCGTCAGCACTGCATTCTCATAGATAGTGGCTCGAATGAATTTCACAAATGGGCATCATGTCACGTACCTAGAGCAGGCATGTGCTCGCTGGTCTTGATTGGCAGGAAGCCGACAAAGGGAATCTGCATGCTCGCCACGGTGCCCAAGGTGTACCAGGTGGTGTAACTGACGTAGAGCCTGGTGCTGTACCGGCCCATGAGGATCAGTGTGAAGGCGTGGACAGGAAGCAGACAAGTGATGAAAGCGTATCCGCCCCACGAGGCAACCATGTAACCGTAGAAAAGCGCACACATGGCGCCCCAGAGCATGGAGCCCTGCTTCAAGGCCTTGATCCACAGGTAGAAGGTGAAGACCAAGAGGAAGATGGCAATGGCCTCGTTGTCGTAGCTTCCGGCCACGGAGCGTGAGATGTAACCAGGGGCGATACCCATGAACATGGCGGCCAGAAGACCGGCCGAGGGGGAGGTGGTCATCTCATTGGTGAGCAGGTACGAGGCAAAGGCCGTCAGCCCCGAGAAAGCCGGCGCCAGCAGCACGCAGATGTTTCGGATATCGACCGGAACCGTGAGGAATCGAAGAAGATGGTAGATGACACCACTGGTGACCATCAGCCCTGGGTAGAGGGTTCCTCCGGTAACCCGACCTAGAGGATGCCATGTTCGATCGTCGAACCAATCCCAGAACTGCTGGAATCCATGGGCGACGAGATACTTGGTTGCTCGGAAATTGAACCACGGGTCGACTGGAAGAACGTTAGTATCGCGATTCGCACCGGGGCGGGTCGGTTGAGCTCGGGGAGTACTGACACTCGTGGATAATGCTTTCGAAACCTAGAGAGGGTCATGTTAGCCGGTGCAATTGCAATTGAAGAGGAAGATGCGCTTGAGCGCGCGCGCATTGGAAGTCGCAAGTTCAGACCACATAGTGCCGCATGGTCCTCCGCAGAGAGAACGAGGGTGCAGCATCGTTGTTAGAGTGCCGGGAGTATCACTTACGAATGACTGAGAAGAGACGGCTGGCGATGGCGGCACTAGCAATGAGGACAAGGATCACGACCCGGAAAAGGGTTCTCGTGTTCTTTCCTCCCACCGCGGAGACGAGGTCCAGAGATACGGCCGACATTGTGGTTGGTGGTGTCGGAATCCTCTGGACGGGGTGTGGTGTTGAGGTCATCTACGAGCTGCGACTCCCACCGAATGGAGAGGTCCGAGAGAAGGACAGCTTGGAGCTTGGGGAAGGTCGCGTCACTGCGCTACGGCAGGGGCCCCCAGCCGCAGCCATGTGGCGCTGTGACTTACCCGAGATTCACCCGACTCGGCCGCGGCCGTCAGGGAAAATGCTGCGATTTTCCCCGAGCTGTTTTTCGATCACCCCAGCAGCCGACGCAAGTCAACCTATCCAACCGTTCGCAAACGAAACCTAGACGGGTCAATTAGCATCCTCTTGCTACCTCGCCCCAAGACCTCCTACTACCCGACCCTCTAGCCGAATCACCGGTGCGCGAACCCGCCCACGAACGTCGCAATGTCTGGCTCCGCGGGAGTTAATGTACGTGATCCGATACCTTCAACCCGCGCCGCGGCACCCTCGGTTACGTCCCCGTCACGTCGCCGCCGGCAACCCATATAGTCACGGGATCTGCGCTATAAGGGCGGTCCCTCTCCAGATCAATTGACCGGGTATTGACTTGTCACTTGCTAGGTACTCCGGTACACTGCGCTTGGTCTCGGTGTCTTCTACGGCTTCACGCACCAGAGGAAGATCACGGCCACGGAGAAGGCCGATGCCGCGAAGCACGAGTATGAGCGCAAGCAGGCCCTAATAAACAAGGCCAAGGCGGAATACGCCAAGTCGAAGGCCCCTCCGGCCTCGACGACCAGTGACACGGGTATGTTCCGTCGCTTCACCACCCCTAAGCCAGCGACGACGCCGGCCGCCGGCCCCGGATCCCCGCTCTTGCCGACTTATACTTCGGAGTGAGCGCGACAGAATTTATGCTGACTTGGAATTCTAGTCATTCGCGATCCTACGGACCCCAAGTTCGACTTCGAGGCCTTCTTCACGGCCTTTGCGAAGGAGAACCCGTAATCTGGAGCGGATGGCAGGGTGCTGAGATAACGTCTAGGCGGGGAAGACCGGCGAAAGCTCCCTCTGGGACTGAGGAGGGGTCGCGAGCGTCGGAGCGTGTTCAAAAAGCGGCAATGCTCTTTAGGTGACGACTGTGGTATTGGAGCGGATGACCACAAGCCGACATCTCTGGAGCTACATAGAGGTTTTCTTGCGTCGTGTCGACTTACTGTACATGTGTACAATACGCAACGGGGAATAGATGAATGACTTTCTAATGGGAAACCTTGGGTATCCACGTACTATCAATGTCTGGCTCACTATATGGCTAGACGGCGTGATACTGGAACCACAAACCGATCGCGTACAGCCTACAGCATGTAGGTGTAATCAACGGATAGCTTTGGGGAGGCCTTCAGTAATGACGGGGTCTTTATGTATGGCGGTATATCCAGGTGTCGCGTTGTAGGACCTTATTCCATCGCATGCTCCTCGCCGATGGTTTGCCGTTCGCAGCGCCGAGCTTCCCTAGCAGGAGACAGGACCCACCTGTAGGCAAGTGGCGATGCCAGCCGAGGTGAACGCCCACAGCCAGGCTTGTTTGCACAGACCACCTCCTGACAGCGCAACACCTCGAGCCCCAAGTCGGATCGCGAACGCGCATGAAAGTCGCATCCGGGGACAAGTACCACCGCAGACATCGCATTCCGGGCCTTTCTACGACCACGGCAACCTTCCTTGCCCTTTTTAGTATCACGCCATCCACCCTGGGAAAGGAAGTCAACGATACGCTCTCAATTACCGCATTTGCGACGTTCCCCATCCCTAGAAGGCCCGTTTGGTATTCGCTCTCGACCGAAATGCTAGAAACCCTCCGCCAAAATGCAGAACCGTCGCGATGAGATCCTCGCAAAGAAAGCGAAGCTCGCGGAGCTGAAGAAGCAGAGGGAGCTTAGAGCTTCTAATGTTGGCAACAGGCAAAGTGTTGGGACGTCCACCGATGTAAGCCGTCGTCGTACAACATTCCCTCGTCTCTTCGTGTCGGCTGGCGTCGTGCGGAGCTAACATCTGCCGCGTGGACAGGCCTCCTCTTCTACGCCCGGACGAGGCGACTACGAGAGCATCGAGGGTATCATACAAGGCATAATCGGCGACAGACCACTCTCGACGTCGACAGGGGGCGCCGGGTCACCGGCTCCCAGGGCCAGCCGCCCAACGAGTGTCCTCAGCGGGGTTGACTACAGCCCCGACAACTCGGAATATGCGGCACCATCTAGTGTCGCGGCGCCACCGCCGCAGCTGAGCACGGCTTCGCTCACGACGATATTTGAGTGTCCACCTTCACCTGTTAAGGAAGTATTTTCCTACAACAAGGGTGTCCAAACGGTCGAGGATTGGGCACCGCCTGCTCGACCGAGAGCCCACTCCAACTCGGACGATGAGGAGCCCGCGGCGGTCGGGACGCCGAACAAGCGGCTGAGTCGCAGAGAGCGGGATAGAGAAGAGGAGATACGGCAGCGGATCAGGCGCGAGGTCGAGGAGGAACTCAAGGCTACCGGGGACATGATGGCGGAGGGGGTGGGCCAATCGACAGATGCCTCGTCAAAAGACAAGTTCCCCATGAGGGAGCTGACGGTGGAGGAGATGAAGGCGGTAATGTCCTCGGAAGAGCTGATCGAGTTCGTGGAGAAGTCATCCAAGGTCATCGAGAGGGCGCTGGACCAGGAATATGATATCCTAGTTGACTACGCCCAACTAGGACAGGATGTCGATGAGGAGGATGACAACGCTGGCAACACGGGAGGAAAGGGGAAGCGGCGAGTGAAGGAAGTCATACAGTACTTCAACGAGCGGTGGTCCAAGAACCGCATGATTAGCGGCATCGACTTCTCGCCAAAGTTCCCTGAGCTACTGCTTGCGTCATACACAAATAACCCTTCGGCACCGCACGAACCGGACGGCATTGTCCAGGTGTGGAACCAGCACATGCACGACCGGGCAGAGTTCGTATTCCACGCGCAATCGGACGTGTTGACAGCCAAGTTCTCGCCTTTCCACCAGAACCTCATCGTTGGAGGCACGTACAGCGGTCAGATCCTACTGTGGGACACACGCGCCAAGTCGGCGCCTGTGCAGAAGACTCCTCTCACGGGCTACGGACACACGCACCCCATCTACTCCATCGACATTGTCGGAACCCAAAACGCAAACAACATCATCTCTTGCTCGACGGACGGCGTCGCTTGTGCGTGGAGCATGGACGTCTTCGCCCAGCCCCAGGAACTGCTAGAGCTCAAGGCCCCGCCGCCCGCCAAGATAGAGGATGTGAGCCCCACGTGCCTGTCCTTCCCCGACGGCGACCCCACCTTCTTCCTCGTGGGGAGCGAGGAGGGCACGATCTACCCCTGCCACAGATACAACCGCGCTGGGGCCAAGGCGGGTGTCGACTCCGACTTCAGCTACAAGGGCCACACGGCGCCCGTGATGTCGGTCGACTTCCACCCCGCGCGGGGTCCGGTCGATCTGGGCGACTTTGTGCTCTCCTCGTCGTTGGACTGGAGCGTGAAACTGTGGAAGGTGCGGGCCCCGGCGGCTACATCTACGGCGGGCGCCAGCGACGGCAACATGACGCCGCTCCTCGACTTTGTGCGCGAGGACGTCGTCTACGATGCCAAGTGGTCGCCGATCAAGCCGAGCGTGTTCGCGCTCGTGGACGGCGCCGGATCCCTCGAGTTCTGGGACATTGCAGTCGAGACGGAGGAGCCCGTCGCGCGCATATCGCCGAGCCAGCGCAAGGGCGGGAGGACGATGCTGTCCAAGAGCCTGAACAAGCTCGCGTGGGAGCCGTCGGACGGGAAACGCGTGGCGACGGGGGGTATGGACGCTTCGGTCACGGTGTTTGAGGTTGCGTCGGGGTTGGGCGGCAAGGAGGATTTGAAGACGGAGGAGTGGACCAATGTTAAGAAGCTTGTGAATCGGGTGGAGGCGGCCGGTCCTGGTGGGATCCTCGCTGCTTGAGGCTTACTGGGATACTGAGGTTTTGGGGTTTGCGGGGTTGAGCGACGGGGTTTTGAAGATACCTTGGGTGGTTTCATACAAGGCACGTACGGCAAGCTGGGGTTATCTGGGTCTATGATTTTTTTAAAGAGCGGCACATGGTCTTGTTGCGGGGATGGCTTTTGAAGACCGCCATTGCCAACTAGATACTCATCATAAAGATACCACTTGCGCTTGCTCATAGGGCCCCATATTTTAGAAGTTGTCAAGTCAAGTGCTACCTGGTACGGCCTCCAATATGTCGTGCCACCCTCAGCTCCGGATGTCTCACGAGGCTGGCGCCACTGCGGGGGCAGAACGGGAGAAGAGTCCGAAAAAGGAGGCGGTCCTCGTCATGTCCCTCCCTCTGTTCCGGAATTGCAATTTAAACAGGGCGGCTGTGTCTGAGGGGCTGTCTTGGAACGCTCAAGTCGTGGGACCCGCTGACGGTGCTTTTCTCGGGCCATCATTTGCCAAGACGCAGGGTCTCGGATCCTTTCACCGGAACACCCTGCGCGTGAGGGTTGACGGACTGCTCAAGGCGACGATGGTGACTCTGCGTTTGATTTGGTCCTCCGAACCGATACGAGACCTTCCGCCCCGACACAGATCTTTGACTCTCCTTTGTTATGTGTGTTATGTGCTTCGGAACTTTTTAGTGCTACTTCTTCAGGAATTCAATTTGGAGGTGTCCATTTTATGCACGAGCCAGGGCGGGCTTACGTAGCGCATGCAAGACGACGTTGACGTGTTGCGTTGCACCGGTTCCCCGGAGGGCGGATGTCAAACTAAGGGTGGGGCGGGCGTTCTTGGCAGGTGGAGGCGGCTGCAACCTCCTTTTCGAGCCTCTCTCCTGCTCGATAGATGAAGCTACGATAATACAAAATTCACACGGGTCTGATCTTGATCACTGGGAACCTTGAATTTTTCTTCGAGCTTGGGCAGGCTCCACTGCATATTTGGATGACGTGCGCCTCGGGCATCGGATCTGCGGGGGATTATAGCTAGGATGTACAAGCGTGTCACCAAGCTAGCGTACATTCGTCGTAGAGGCATGTGCTAAATCAGCAGACCGCCGCTAAGGCGCTGACACACCAACCTCGCACCCCGCCATCCCTCCCCACCACGACGAGACTTCTCCAGTTAGGCTCGGTACCCAAGCGCATCTCAAACAAGGGACATCCTCGAGACCCCTGAGCCTCTGCACCTTTGCGACCCACCACCACCCGCACACCCGCGCACAGCCCAAGAGAGTACCGAGTATATCTGTCGAACCCGTCTCCTAGTAATACTCTGCACGCGAGACGGCTCAACGGCGTTTAATCACCTCGTCTCTCGGCCGCGTCTATGTACATCCCTTGATAAGATGGCTGCTGCCGGCTCAGAGTCCGAGGCTGGCCCCGCCACCAGCGACCCGAAGTCCCCGAACGCATCCCTCGCCGATCGCGAGAAGCCTCCCGCGCAGGCATCGTCGAACGCAACAGATGCAGCCCCGGCCGAACCACCGGCGCAGAAGGGCCCCGACGAGCAGCCCGCGAAACAGACACAGCAGCAGGATGAGGCTCCTGCGACGTCAATGGCTACCGAGCTAGATGAATTTGGGCTACCGATAAAACCATACGTCGCCCCGAGCCCTCCGGCCGCAGAGGGCGGTCAGTGTGGCGAAGAGGAACCTCGGGACCGCCGGGGGAGCGTCTCCTCGAGACGAGGCTCTAGCCAAGATCCGAATAAGCCGAACCTTCCTACCGAGCAATCCGCGACGAAAGATACGGACAACCAAGACGGGAGCCAAAAGGAATCGGCGGATAGCGATGCTGAGTTTGTCGATGCCGTTGATACGCAGGCGGAGGAGATTGCAGACGGACCGCCCGCACCGGCGGCCCTCGTCTCGCAGCAGCCAGCTCAGGCCGAACCGAAGGAAACCCCTTCCACGAGTGACGATGCTGGTGACGATGCTGGTGGCGCTGCTTTGAAGCCGGAACCCGAAGCCACACCCGACACATCTGGTGCTGACGCTTCAAAAACCGGGCCCGAAGCAGCTACACCCGATACATCTGGTGCCGACGCTTCAAAAACCGGGCCCGAAGCAGCTACACCCGACACATCTAGTGCCGACGCTTCAAAAACCGGGCCCGAAGCAGCTACACCCGATACATCTGGTGCCGACGCTTCAAAAACCGGGCCCGAAGCAGATACACCCAACACGTCTGCTGCTGCCCAAGGTCCCTCCGGGATTCCACACCAACGGATATCCAGCGAACCGGAAAAGAAGGGCTCCTCCGAGTCTTCACACCAACGGGAAACTAGCAAATCGGAAAATATGGGCCCGTCCGAGTTCTCTCACCAACAGGCAGCTAGCAAATCGGAAAAAGAGGAAGAAAAGGAAGCTGAGCCAGATTGGCAGGAAATGCCCGCATATGCGAGGTACGACATGTACGACGATGACGACAAGCTTATTGCCCGGGAACATAATGACGAAGACGAGGAGAAGTACCGCTACGGGGGTCTCGGGGGCGCGGGAAAGGGCTACACGCGCGTGGTTATGGACGACGACGTCGAGTCAGCTACGAGCATGGACGAGAACACACAATACCTCTTCAAGGAGGTTAACTCTACGAGTATGATGGACGAGAACGACGAACAGCGTGACGCCGTGTCGCAGCTGCAGGCGACGAAGGACCTCCTGACGGAAGGACAGAGGATAGCATATGTAGGCGTGGTGAGGCTCGAGTTACATGCGATGGTGAAGGAGATGGAAGGCATCGAGCATACGAAGAAGACCAAGAAATGGGTGAGCTTCGCAGCGGAGGCCATGAAGATGTTCTCGCAAAAGATGATGATCCGGCTCTACGCCCATATGGAGATCAGTGAGGCCGAACAGGTCATGATCGAGCAGCTGGCCGAGCACGGTGTCTTGCCCACCGACCTCACGCCGATCCTCATGGCCAATTCGAGAGTCAACAACCCCATGGCCGAGAAAGCGCCGCGTTCAAGTGCGGGGGACAGGAGCTCCGTACACACACCATCGACCCCGGACCAAGAGGTGGCCGCCGAACCTCCGCCCCCCTATCAGGAGACCGAGGCCGAGGATCTTCCCGATGTTCGGACGCCTTCGCAACTCCCCTCCTCTTCGAAACTCGACATCGACCTTCGGTGGACGGTACTTTGCGACTTGTTCCTCATGCTAATCGCGGATTCGACATACGACGCCCGCTCGAGATGTCTACTAGAGAGGGTTGCCAAGGCGATAGAGATCCCCTGGATAGACATATGCCGCTTCGAGAAGCGCGTGACGGACGCCCTTGAGATGCAACAAGCTGCCGAGCAGGAGAATTGGAACGAGGAGGAGCATATGGAGGAGCGCAGGAAGATGGCTCTGAAGAGACGCTACGTCATGATGGGTCTTGCCACGGTGGGCGGAGGTCTAGTCATCGGCCTGTCCGCGGGGCTCTTGGCGCCCATGATCGGCGCTGGCCTCGCGGCCGGGTTCACGACCATCGGCGTAAGTGGAACGGGTTCGTTCCTGGCGGGCGCGGGAGGAGCGGCGGTAATCACGTCCTCCGCAGCGGCGTCGGGGTCTCTCATCGGCGGCAGGGCAGCGAACCGACGCACGGGCGCAGTGAGGACGTTTGAGTATCGCCCGCTGCACAATAACAAGAGGGTCAACCTCATCCTAACGGTATCCGGGTGGATGACGGGCAAAGTGGATGATGTCCGTCTACCCTACAGTACCGTCGACTCTGTCATGGGGGATATCTACTCGGTTCTGTGGGAGCCGGAACTACTGAGGAGCATGGGTGACACCATCAATCTCCTCGCAACTGAGGTGAGTCGAGGCTTTGTGCACGTCTAATTCGTGACGGTACGGGGCTAACTTTCCTTAGGCTCTCACCCAAGGCTTACAGCAGGTGCTCGGCAACACCATTCTCATGTCTCTCATGGCCGCGCTGCAACTGCCCGTCGTGCTCACGAAGTTGTCGTATCTCATTGACAACCCTTGGGCCGTCTCTCTCGACCGGGCCACCTCAGCCGGTCTTATTCTGGCCGACTCGCTCATCGACAGGAACCTGGGCACCCGCCCAGTGACACTGGTCGGCTACTCCCTCGGCTCGCGGGTCATCTACTCCTGCCTCCAGGAATTAGCCCGCAAGGGCGCTTACGGCCTCGTCCAGAACGTCTACATTTTCGGCTCGCCCGTAGTGGTAAAAAGGGACGAAGTAATCCGCGCCAAGACCGTAGTCTCGGGCCGCTTCGTCAACGCGTATAATCGCAACGACTGGATCCTGGGCTACCTCTTCCGACTCACGAGCGGCGGTATCAGCCGCATCGCGGGTCTGGCCCCCATCGACAACTGCCCCTTCGTCGAGAACATGGACGTCTCGGAATTGGTGGCGGGCCACATGGACTACCGGCGCGCCATGCCCAGGCTCCTCCGCGAGTGCGGTTGGCTCGTCGAGAGCGACGAGTACAGCGAGATCGAGGACCCGGACCCGGACAACCACCAGGAGCGGCAGCGCGAGCTCATCAACGAGATCGAGGAGGCGCGCCGGGAGCTGGAGAAGGACGGCAAGGCGCAGAAGGGCGGGCGGTTCAGCTTCTGGCGGAAGAAGAAGGCGCTGGAGAAGGCAGAGTGGGAGGTGTACGAGGACACGCTGGGCAAGGAGGGAAATAAGAGAGGCGAGGGCGCGGCGGCAGCGAACACGGGGGTCCTGTTCGACATAGACGCCATTCGTGCCGAGCTGGCCAAGGAGAAGCTGGAGGTGGAGGTCAAGGAGCTGCAGAGCACGCTGCCGCCCATGAAGCTGGATATCCGGCCCAAGGAGGAGGGCCCCGCGGGCGGCTCGGCGCGGGACTCGAAGAGCGCCGAGTTGGAGCCGTACCGCGCGCCGGGCGAACCGGCGGTGCTGACCCCCGTGCGCACTCCGACGATACCCAGGGACCGCGACCTTGCATCATCGCCTTATTACCAGCAGCCGCACGAGCCGGAGGAGGAGATCCAGATGACTTTTGACACATCGTTCCACGACCGGCCGGCGTCGCCCCCGCCCCCGCCCGCCAAGGACGTGAGTTCGCCGCAGAACGGCGGCGCGGGGACCCCGCTGCCGAATATCGAGATTGCGGATCCGTGGGCGGATCCGGACCACGAGGATTTCGGGAAGGAGAAGGAGATACAGCTTACTTTTGCATAGAGGGGTCGAGGGGCCTCTGAGGGGCCTGTGGGCATATCATATTGTTCGCCCGTTTATGGGCTGGGCGTAATGTAATAGATGGAGCGGCTTGTTTTGCGAGGCCTCGTCTTGAGTGTCGCTATATGAAGCTACATCATATGAGGCTAATACGAGGGCGGGGTGGTGGGCAATTTGTTCTGCGAGTGGAGGGTCTGTCCTTGGGTGTTGAGGCGTCGTTTCAATTACATACAACTAGAGGTCCAGATTGGTGGGCCTCACTCCGGTCTCTGGCTGCTTTCTTTTGAACGGTACGAACTCGGTGACGCAGTCAAGTGCTTCTCGCTGACTGAGACTCGGTTTGATCGAAGGATAATAGCGGCTAGGATCCTTGCCCGGAATGCACAATATAGTGCCCTAGATCCTTGACAACACTCACACAACGCGAACCCCCAAGCGGAGCAGCTCCCCACCCGTCACGACGTGCGGCCTGCCTCTCGCCGGCGTCGTATCTGGCCCCTAGATCCTACCAGCGTCGAGCCGCGATGGTCCGCGGCTCAACCTCTGCCTCCCCCTCGGCCGGGTGGAGAAAGAGAGGCCCCAAGTTTCGATGCCTCTGGAAGGCCTTACCGCCTACTAAGCCGTGCGAATCTTTGATTAGGAGTTCTACTCCGGGACAGCCTTAAGGCTGCCCAAAGGGGTCGAGAGAAGGCGGCATGGTTCTGGGATAGAGGATGGGAGCTAAGAGAGCTGTGAACTAGGAACCTCAGCCCCCGAGCGGGATGGAAACTCGTGTCCAGGGGGGGGTAAAGCCAAGGGCGCAGGTGGGGTGGACGAGAGGGAATTCAAGCTGTCGGGCGGTCCTCAGATCAGTCTTCGGGCGTCCCCAGGTGGCGCAACCGGGGTTTGAGAAACCGGGAAGCCTTCGAGGTAGCCAGATCGCCCTGGTTGCACGGTAGTGTAGCGGAAGAACACGGAAACCCTTTATGGTCTGAGGCAAAGTCTCGTTTCGGGGGGGATCGACCCTCCCCCTAACCTTGGCCCTAACCACGACGGGTGATCGTGACCATGACTATCGCATTCTCTGTCCCAGACTACCAGCTCAAACCGCACCCGACCCCCCTTGCTTGAGCAGACAGAAGCACTGCTGCCTCCTTGCTACATGGGTTCTTACTCTCACGGCGCACGAACAGGGAAGAGGGACTGAGGCGGAAGGTAAAGTCCAAGGGCCGGAACTAGAGATGGGTGTAAGTTCAAGGTTTGTCACGGTTTGGGTTATGATCAGGGTTAGTTAGACTTGGGGTTGGGGGGAGAATCTCAGCATCCCAACGACAGTCGTGCGTTGAAATCCCGCTTTATGCCCTCCTTACACGATCCGGGGTTTTGATCACTCTTCGTTTATGATGTGAGGCCAATTTTCTCCCCGATATAAAATCACGGAGTAGCATGACACGGCCAACCAACGCTACCCCGCTGGTAAGGCCAAGGTGTGAGAGGCATCATCAACCAACGTGGAGTTACTCGGCGAGATACTCGATGCTCGAGTCGTTCGGGGGGCGTTGCGCAAAGAACAAACTTGCTAAGAGGCGCCCGAAAGCATCCAAGTCCTAACCTGGCCCCACCCACCACGCTAGATGACGGCTCGGCCCGCCCGATGGGTCCGTTTCGGCGGCCCTGACGATGCCTCCTCGGCGATGAGGGGGTAATCTCAACCTCCGCCAACCTTAACAGGCGGGTCATGACGATAGTGGGCCGAGGGGTTCGTATGGCGGAGACATGCAGGGTTGGGACGTACGCTTTGAACATGCCGCTGGCACCCGTCCAGAACCCGGACGGCTGATATCCCGGATCCGGCATACTCATGATCAACACTTCTGGTCGATAGTCTTCTCTATCCGTAAGTCGTACGTCTTCGACATGCGCCCCACGGCCCTGGGTTATGCCGTGGTCCTCTTCGCCTCGCTTCCCGGGTTAAGATGGGTGGGTGGTCGCTCGAAGGGTCGGGTGATACACGCCGTTTAGAAGTGCGGACCGCAGCGACGACGGGAAACTGGCTATTCCTGGCCAACTTTGGCGCTGCCTTGTTGTAGCAGGTTTACACTGAGCGGGTATGAAACGCCCGGAACGGCGACAAGGGAAGGGGGCCAGACCACTGTTATCTTGAAACCTCGAGTCCCAAATCACTTTCTTCTTTCGTCTCGATCTGCGAGCGCGCAAGATCTGGAGGGTTCGACTTGTGGAGGCGGGGAGAGGGCAAGATGGGGCGCTAATGACATGCCGGCGGATGCATGTCCCACACCAGCGATATTAATAGCCAGAGCATCGACTCCACCCGACACGGAATGGAACAAAAAAAGAAACAGCCTGTGGCATTTGATCGGCAGAAACGGGGCAAGCGAGGGCGGGGTCACTACCCTCGGCCGAAAGGCCCCTCTGCCCATCATCGTGCATCGCTTGGTGGCATTCCTGGACGCCTCTTGTTTGCCGCCCGGGGCCGGGGAGGGACGGGGGAACCTGCAGATTGCGGGTGGTCGACTTGTTTCGTCTCATGGATGCTCAAGGCCGATGCAAGGGCCGGGATTTGTTGGCTGGAACCCGGACTCGGTCGACTTGGCGGCGGGTTGCCCTGTCCGATGTGACCGTGTGTTGGCCGATGTGAGACAGTTGGTTGTTGGCTCCAGGTCGTATCCGATGCTACTCCGTATGCACTCGCAGGGAAGGTGAGGTGGTTTCGAGCAGGATCATCGAGAACTCAGAAAAAGGTTGAGTGCTGTTGATAGCCAAATAACGGATGGTGAGAGGAAGGGAGAAGGTCACGGGGACAAAGACAAGTACTTGTAAGGTGGAGGAACTGCTTACTTGCACCTCTTAGCGCTGAGCACCAGAACGCAGCTTATGGTTAATCCGGAGGAAGATGGTCCCGTAACATTCTGTATCCTCACAGCCCTGCCATCCTTGGCCCCTCTTTTCGGATTAGCATCCCCACCCTTCGGCATCCGTGGCTGAAGCGCCCACTCCGCGATCCTTCGGTGCTATCCCGCAGCCAACAAACTCCGACCCGAGGAACAAGACGAGATACTCGCACCACTTTCTAGGTCCAAGGGCCATTCCATTGTCCATTCGGCACACAAATGTTCAAGCCGACCGAAGGTCGCGATGCGAAGCCGAGCCCCCACGGGAAGCTCCACGAAGACCCTGCCGCCGTCTGACGGCTGCCATCCAATCGAGTCTAGCTCGTGCGTCGTTGGTCCCAACTCCAATATCCTTGCACAGCCAGACCATAAGGAGACTGGCCAATATTACTGCATACTTTTTGGGGGGGTGGCGCAAACTAACACCAGCTGCATATGCACCCGGCCGGTACTCACAGTATCATTTCTGCGTGATACGGTGGAATCCTACCCTCATCCTGGGACGTTGGACGAATTTCACACGGTGGAGATACCGCCCCGGGCCGTTCAATGGGCCACGAGCCTGTCGTCCTGCGAGCCTGGTCGGGATGGAGGGCGTGTCAGCGGGATGGTACCCTCGCGATGAATCCCAGTCCCGGGCGGGTCCCCCGTCTGACCCTCGTGCAACCCTGTTGGCGGCGACGGAAGGGAGCGAGTGTGCCCCCAGGCTGAGGCTGAGTTGGGAACCCCCCTTCTCGTCCTCGCATCTGTCGTTTTTCTGGCCCGGGGCTTCTCGTTCCTTCGCCTCACTTGCTTGTGTGACGGCGTTTTTGCCATTTTGCCATTCTATCGAGCGGTTATCGCGGGTTTACGAACCGACACTGGGTTGCCGACGGGAAATTGAGAATTGGAGCGAATGATACCAGAGTTGCACCGACGACAAGCGATAGACGACCGACGATAACTTCGGAACAAGTGCCCTCGGCGCTGAGGTGACGCCCCACGACCTCCGGCGACACAGTCCCATATTTAACCATGGCGGACAACCCACAACAGCCAGGCGTCCCCGGCATGGAGAGCGACGGAGCCTCAGAGAGCCCAACCGTTAGCCTTGACACCGCCGAATCCGCGAGCGCGTCGCCATCCCCGCTCACTCGTGATGACGACAAGTTAATACCGGGCGGCCAGAAGCCCGACCCCAGCGGGGCGATAAACGGGTCCGAGACACCTATCGTCGGGGATGAGGATGAAGCTGGTCGAGTATTTGTGTCCGGAGACGGCGCCAGCTTCTCCTACGGAGTTCTCGAGAATAGCGGGATCAATGCCGACAGTGCCAGGTGGATAATTGTCCGAGATTCAAGCACTCCTCTGGAGTTGGAGGAGTTAAAAAAGCCCAGGTCTAGAGAGCCACCGTGTAAGTCATGTCCAATCCCCTCGCATAGAGTACTACCTCGCGCAAGCAAGTCCGTCGTTGGCGGGTGTGTATGACCATTCTCTTACTCTCTCAAAGCAGCGTGGTCTGGTCGAAATTACCAGTGGTACGAATTCGAACTGGATACAAACCCGGCCAGTCCCAACTATTTTGAGACAAACATGTTTGTCGTCCTCGACGAGTCATCCGATTTGGCAGGCTTCTCCCTTGGCGCCTTCACCGTCGTTCGGAACGCTGCAGACACGGACAGGAACCGAATCCGGCTTCAAAATGAGCTCCAACAGGACGACTTGGAGCCTGGCTTTACCCGAGAAGATTCGCCGTGGTACATAGATGGCGACGGCATCACGAAGTCGGTGACCGGCGAGCTGTGGGACCCCGATAGAGACGACACCCCCTCCACCCCCACCAAAGATCCGGGCTCTAGCACCACTGACGTAGGGACAAGCGAGACCGGCGGCCTCTCCGACGGCGCAAAGGCGGGCATCGGCGCCGGCGTCGGCGTGGTGGGCCTCATCCTCATCGGCCTAGCCATCTTTTTCTTCCTCCGCCGCCGCCGCCGTCGCGCCGCGCGGTCCGCCGACGACACCTCCCTCACCCCCGCCAACGACTTCATCCGCGACAAGGAGTCGCATTCCGCGCAGATTGCCGAGTCGCCGCAGTCGCCCGCCTCGGAGGACGACCGGACGCGCGACAGTGCGTTCACGGGCGGTGATGCGGCGGCGGCGGAGAGGGCGCCTGCTTCGCCGGTGCCCACGACGGGCACTGGCTCCGGGCAGCGGGACGTCCCGTCTGCGATGGCGCATTTGGTGGAAGAGGGGATGACGGAGGCGGAAATTCGGCGGCTGGAGGAGGAGGAGAGGGCTTTGGATCAGGCGATTGAGCAGGCGGGGAGGCGATGATCTTGGGTGTTGTGTTGGTGGGGACGTGTGCTGGGAGTTTTTTTCCTTTTCTGGTTGGCGTATGTTTGGGGATATACCTTCCTTGCCTGACGTATTAGATGCCACGTATATAGCGAGTTAATGAGGTGGGATCTACTTTCATGCCGTCTGTTCAGCTGCTCGGACCTGAGAGATGCGGACGTGTGTACGCGAAAGCCCCGTAATGTTCGAACCCCGTATCGTCCGCATCTCCCTGGATGGATTTCCAAGGATGGCTTCTCGTAAGAAGTTTCTCCAACAGGGGCTGCTGTGATGTGAACCTCCAAGCCGAGTAAGGGAGCCACGTGTCACAGTTTGGCAACGTTCCTAGGAGCAAAAATGGACCCTTAATTCAGTTTGCGCTTGAACATACACATAATATACAGTAGAAAACCCGACCCCAGGCCGACGCCATCCCGTTCCCATCATAGAACCCCCGGCGCTTCGAGAATCCGCCCCGCACCCTCGTCAACCCGCGAAATCTCATGCCACATTCCTCCGGTCCACGGATACATTCCCCCGGCCCTCGCCGGCGCCGGCCTACGACCGCGAGAACCACCTCCCCACCATGTTCGACGCGAGGTTCCCCGCGAGGTTGCCCCCCGAGAACGCCGAGCCCGCTAGGTTCGAGGCCTGGCTGAACTTGTCGCAGCGGGAGAAGGCGAGCGTGTTCATTATCGTGAGCACGAGCGCGATGACTTGAACCCGTCAGTATCTTGTCGCGAGCGCGGACACCCCCTACACCACCCCAGATGGGCATCGTAGAGAAGGAAAAGGGACAACCTACCAACAAGCGGCAACCACAGGAACTGCAGCCGGAAAATGGCAACAACGGCCATGAGCACCCACACGACGGGCTGCACGTACATGGCCATCCAGAAGAAGCGCGAGTCCGTCGCGTTGATGACCTTTGTCCCCGGCTCGCTGCTCTCAAAGACCCACCGCGACTCGCCGGCGGGGTCCACCTCGTTCCACCACCGCAGGCCGACGAGGCGGCGGCCGGCGATGTTCTTTGTGTAGTAGAAGTCTGCGGCGAGGAGGAGCATCGTTATGATGAAGGTTAGGATCCTGGCGGGGTTCGTTAGCCCCTGTTCTTCTTTTCTTTCTTTCGTGTCTTGGTTTTTGTGACGGGCGAGTTGTTTGTGTGCTCGCCTCGTCTTCGGCGACGAGGAGGGAGGGAGGGAGGAAAGGATCGTACATGTTGCCTATAATCAACAGCCCAAGCAGATAGAACAAGAAACTAGCTATACCAGCGTCAGCACCAAGCCCAACCCAAGCCTCACAAAAATGGCATAATAGCCCATATTATAAACGAACCTATGCGGAAGCCCAAAAACGTCAACAGCGTAATCGGATGCGAGCTCAACCTCCAGCTCAGCGATCCCGCCTGCGGCTCCGCGTTCTCCATCGTCGCTCGTCCCGTTTCCTCGCGATCCGTGGTTCGTCCGTTCGGTAGGCGCGTTGGGTTATCGTCGCGTAGCTCCCCACTTCAATATGTAAGAGTTTCGTTCTCTGTTGGGTTCGTGTTCGTGGACGTGAGTTGCGTTGCGTGTTCGAGAGGGAGGGTCGAGCTATCGACGATGGTGCCTGGCAGTTGCGACGTCTGACGTGGAGCTTCGGGGTCGCTTGCTTACATAACCTGGACCTCCCGGCTTCACCCCGGGATTCACCCCCGGATTCACCCCGCTGGATCCCAAGACCTCATACGCGAGCTCATACATTAATCCTTCATCTCATGTAACCTAACTCTACTCAAAAATAGTCTCCTCGGAAAAGTCATAATGGCGGCTCGGGCACCCTCCATCGTCCGCCGCTCGCTCCTCTATGGTATGTAGCCAACCCCCACCATACCCAGTCCCCTCGCTGACCGCGCATCAGTCCCGGCGTCGTCCCAAAAGATGCTCACGAAGTCCCTCGGCATTTCATCCGATAACATAACCTACGACCTCGAAGACTCTGTAACGCCCACCCTAAAAGCCACCGCCCGGGACCAGCTCCGTACGCACCTCGGCAGCCTCGGATCCGGGGGCCGCGCTTTCGGGGAGCTGGCCGTGAGAATTAATGCCGTGTCGACCCCCCATGCACTCCAGGACCTGACCACTCTCGCCGGCTCGCCAAATCTCGATGCTGTGGTCGTCCCCAAGGTGGACAGCGCCGCGGACCTCACATTCGTGACCGACGTCCTCCGCCACATCGCCCCCGAGCGGCACCAGCCCACCTCAGATAACCCCGTAAAAATCATAGCCTTGATCGAGTCCGCCAAGGCCATCATGAACCTCGGCGAAATCTGCAAAGCCACGCCACAACTAAGCGGCTTCATCTTCGCCGCCGAGGACTTTGCCCTCGATCTCTCACTAACACGGACCCCCTCCCTCCGAGAATTCCTGTACGCCAGATCTGCCATCGTGACCGCTGCCAAGGCGGCCGGTTTGCCGAGCAGCATCGACCTCGTCTGCACGTCATTCCGTGGCGAGACCGGCCTGAAGACGCTGGCGGAAGAATGTGAAGATGGCAAGGCTCTAGGGTTCAACGGCAAGCAGTGTATCCACCCGAGCCAGCTGGACGTCGTCCATCGGCTCTTTTCGCCGTCCGAAAAGGAACTCGACTGGGCGGCGCGGATCCTAGTCGCCGATAAAAAGGCAGTGCAGCAGGGTCGCGGTGCCTGGACGCTGGATGGAAAGATGATTGATGCGCCGGTAATAGGTAAAGCTGCTGCCATCGCCGAGCGAGCGAGGAAATGCGACATTGAGATGGGTAAGATATTGGACAAATGGGGAGATCAGGAACCAGAGTGATGCATCACGTCAACTCTTCGTGGTCTGACATGTTAATACCCATATCTGCGTGGAAATTCAAACTGTTTACTCCACCAGTAAGCCTCTGCCCGCTCCTGCTCTAAATCATCCAGAATCGTCTGGCGTTGGTAGGCTGGCAAGTAAGATGGCCTGCGTATGTTGACCCTATTCTCGTCCTGTGCATGTCCGGCCATGCTGCGCACGCATGGCAGAATGTCGTTCTGGACTCGACTTCTGATCCCTGGGCGTGGACATCTAGGTGGCTGTTGCTCGGGCAGGTACTGGATGCCCTGTGGGTAGACGCAAAGCTCCTCCCCAGGAATTCTTGACGTTGGCGAGTTGACCGCAGGTCCCCTCCGGGTCGACGGCTGAAGGGCTGCAACTGTATCTGTTCTGTAACGAATCGGATAGGGGTGATACGACTTCGTTTCTTGGTCTACATGGCGATAAATGGGGCCAGTGCCATCCTCAATCGTTTCAAAATCGGCTGCTTGGCTCTCCAGGGGGTGCCCCCCGTACTCCCATGAATAGGAAAGTCCCTCTTCATCAAAGGTGTCGCTCTCCTTTGGCTCGGTGAAGTCCAAAACCGGCGCACCATGGCCATCCCGATGGTATGGAAGTGGGGCCGTCTGCTCAAGTTCATCACGTCCTGCGCACGCCGAGCGCTGCATTTCCAACGCCATTTGCTCCAGCGGTTCCGGATGCGCCTGGGGATATTCAACTGCAAGCCCGAATATGGCCTCCTCCTGGACATCGAGTCGCGGGTTCCGAAACGTTGCTTGGTTCCTCTCGTCGAGTACCCACCCAGGACTTCCGTCATCGGCTAATGGCTCTTCAGACACCAAAAGCTCCCCAGGTGCGCCATGTCGCTGATATGGAGAATGTGATGTGTTGCTAGAGGTCTGGAACCGCTGACAGTGTTGAGGACTTAGAGGAGCTGCCGTCTGAGTTCCTACTTCGGCGTATTTTGCTGGTTGCAGCGGCGGCCACGGAGAATCAGTCTGGCTTTCTTGGTGGGAATAGACGGGAATGTGGGCCATGAAAGCGATCTTGTTACGGTCAACTGGAGCTGCGCACTTAGTGGCATGCGCGTCTTCCCGAGCAGTAAGCAATCCATGGGACCGCAAGTGAGGAAGGCTCGCAACAGGAGCTCGAGAGACATCCCCAGGTACACTAGATCCTGCCGTCTTGCGGAAACTATCGGCTTGTTCGGGAATAGGGGCCGCGTGCGACCCTGCACTGAACGCTGGGTCGTCACTAACTCCGTCCGACGTGATCATGGTGGATTTATCCGCGCATTGAACTCTCGAGCACTTCTTCTCAACTCCAGTCTCTCTTTTCTGATATCGAGGAGATACTGTCCCCACCCGTCGTTTCTTCGAACGCTGATGGTTGTCAGGCGTTGATGTGTTTGCCCTCTCCGTCCCGTTGAACACACCGGTTTGCCAAAGTCGGCGCTTCCTCGATTCCGAGATTGCCGTATTGTGGCTTTCTGGTTCCCCGGGAGGAGATACTGCGCCACGCAAAGGACTCGAATCAGGAACCAGGTTATTCTCAGTTTCCACACTAGACGGAGCTCGACGGGACCTATAACGGGGCTTGCGCTCCAAGGGCTCGTAAGTAGTCGCGATATCCATTGGCGCCGTGTTGGGACGAATGGTAGCCGGACTGTTCTTGCCAAATCTTTGCCAGACATGCGAGTCCGTCATGTCCCGGTCCCTTGAATATTCACTACTCGCACAGGACTCTGAACGCTGCACAAACAATGGCGACGACTCTCTCATGGCCCTTCTCTTCTTGCGGTCTTCGCGAAGCTCTCTATCTGATTGCTTAGGAGGATCGTCACGTCGCTTAGTGTGCGCAAGAAACCCCATGCTATTGTAAGCTAAGTCGGGCACTGCATAGTCCGCGTTAGTTGGCGCCGAGACAGTTGAGGACGTAGTAACTTACTTTCGTTCGGAGAGCCGCATCGCGCGTTGCCGTACAACCCGGGCGTGAGAGCCGGCTTCACCTGCCAGATGTCAGAACATTCTGCAACATAAGAAGGTAGCAGATAATAGCCTACCGTCAAGCGGCCATGGGTGAGAATGGCGTCCGACGTAAAGTTATCCATCACCTCCCGACTTGAAACAAGCTTCTTCTTCTCCTGTGTCTTGGTTCTTCTAGCCTTTGGCTTGTCGTCCCCATTTTGGGCAGGCTTCTGCTTCCTCGTCTCATAACGATCTGGCCTCGTCTTGTGTCTTGCCCGTCTCTCAAACCGTCCGGGTTCATACCGTGATGGAACCGGAGACATGGTAGCGCTGCTCCGGGGCCTTGTACGCGCGTCTCGGCCCCGGCACTGTCTCGGGGGCGAGTGTCTGTTTGATGTTTCTGGCCGAGAGGGACGATGGTCTCCTCGTCGAGGCCTATCAGGGATGATCGAGCTATCAGGGGACTCGCGGCGGTGTTTCCGAGAGAACGACCGCTGAGGGAGCATCTCGGTGTCGACAGTTTCCAGATCGTGAGGCCGCCAGGGAACCTCTGTATCCTGCGGACCTTCCATCGCGGATTCCCAGGTCGGCCGCCTCTGTGTTTTCTCCAACCAGCTTCGGACGTAGTCATTGC
Source organism: Scopulariopsis brevicaulis (assembly GCA_017657125.1). Classification (NCBI taxonomy): domain Eukaryota; kingdom Fungi; phylum Ascomycota; class Sordariomycetes; order Microascales; family Microascaceae; genus Scopulariopsis; species Scopulariopsis brevicaulis. Next base: position 30,241 of record JAGFNX010000208.1, read on the forward strand.
TGCAACTGCCCTTTGACTCTCTCTGGTTTTCGTCGAGGTGCGTCATCTTTTCACGAGCAGCGAGAAGGTGAACTCCGACGTTTGACGCTCTTGCCGAGGTGTTCCGGGTGTGCTTCCCTGAGAACCATCAAACATGTAGCGGCGATGGCATTTCGTCCATCAGGTACGCCTGGCGTCGAGATAGTGTGCGGGAGGGTCTGATGCCAGCATGAGGCGACCGATTTCGGGAGGACATCACGGGCTACGTTACATGCCCAACCAAGATCGAGATCTCTCCTCCGTACTTCCTACCTTACAGGCACACGGGGTTTGCCTTCCCCCAAGAAATCCACTCTGTTGGGCTCGGATTGGGCCTTGAACCCGAGTAATCAGCCACTCCCCATCGTTCCTGCCTTTCCAAGCCCATCAGATGACACCGAGGCATCCCGTCGCACCTGCCGCGCCCTCCACAAGCCCATACCACGGCTACGTAGTCCCACCTACAACACAGAGTCCTAAAAGCACTAGTGTCGGGGGAAATGAATGGACACTGCCGCTTGGGGCCCCAGAAGTTGCCGCCCTTTGTGTTGGCGTGGAAGCGGTCCGCCTCGGCGATTCCTTGGCCGTTCCCGCGACGCGCCATTACCGATTCCTCAGTCAGCCCTCGCTTGACCTATCGCCCGCCTCGTCCCCGGTTTCCAATCCCCAAGCTCCACGCCATCACCTCGCCGGCCCGCCCCTTGATTCCCCTCGCGTCAGGAAACCAGGAGATGGGGGCTTCGTGTAACCCAATTTCCCAGAGGGCGTCCTGCGCATCCCAGAGCTTTCTGCGCGCCTTGGGGTTGAACGGCTCGTGCTCCCCTGGTTATCCATCGGTACGTTTCGCGTTTCTTCGCCTCGAAACCCGGGAGACTAGCCCACTGGTTTCCTGCACTTGATGCTGGCCCGCCCAATAAAAGTCGGCAGAAGCAGATGCTGCATCTTTCTTTCCGCACCACACCCGAGTCAATTCCGTGTCGTGAGGGTGCCAATAGCTTGGTCAATATTCCGCTCGGCTCGCCTACTGCAGGACACAAAAAGAGGGAAGCGGGGGGAGGGGAGGCGGTGGGAATATGGCTGGTGATAAGGCAATTAACGTCGGGTCTTTCACACCGGTCGTAGATCCAATACGGAGGCGACATTATCCACGGCCAAGGCTCGTCAAACAGAGTCTAGCCACGAGGAAACGTTTCACCTCCGCTTGAGGCCAAGCCTTTGAACCTCCTCTTACGTTGACTCGCTGACAGTAGGGCAGGACCAGAAGGCCGAACAGGGATCGCTGGGTCGGTGCAGCCTTGCAACCTGCTCGCGTCAGACGGTCTCGGCCATTAAAAAAGCTCAGTTCTGCGTTTTCGAGCCCCACAAGACCCACACGGATAGGGCGACATGTTGGAGAGACCAGATTAGCGGCCGAAGTGGAGTTACGACGCTGCGATTCATGGTCCCCGACAGGATCGGCTCACCGGCCGTCCCTAACCGGTTCCTCTTTCCGGAAGTCCCGCTGCCATGCCGTTCCCTATCGGGTGATGTGGAGTCTGGCAGCAGCTTGGCAGCGGAAACGGCGCTGTGCTCCGTTGGGTCGTCGTGGGGTCCAAGCGAAGGCGCCTCCAGCCATTATTACGGAACGGATGGCGTATCGAATGCGCCCATATTTTTATTTGGCTCCCAGCCTGAACGGCGTGACCGGCCGATATCCGCCGTGGAGCTGACAAACTCATGACGCCTCTTCGTGGATCCCGAAGGTGCCAATCCCGCCCACATATGTTGTGTGATTGTGCGACGGAGCTTGTGTGCGAAGCTGTGATGGCTCGAATCAGAGTCCCCGGGCCGCGCCCTGGAGGGCCCACAGCTGTGCTAGCGCTGTGAGATGCGCTGTGACTTAGAAAGATATCGGATGGGACAAAGCCTTACGCGAGGTACTCGGCACGCTGCATTCACTAGTGCGAGAAGCTAACGAGGGTTGCAAAGTTCGGTGGTCAAGGGAGCTAATAGTGACGGCAAGATGCCCTAGGCGGCTGGGTTTCTGAGCCTTTCGACTTGCTATCCCGTCCCAGCGATCCGGCACGCCGTCTCTGTTGCGTATGCATGTAGGTTGCATGCTCGATGTACAAGCGCATCGCTCTCACCACTGAGCATCTTCGGACAAACATATAAAACGCGACATTGTGCGCCGTGGATCGACTGGGCTCCCCACGCGACTCCCGGGCTTGTCCAGACTTGGTCAAGCGGCAGGCTTGGCTCCTTGACAGCGATGGATGATCTCTGTCGAGCCCCGCATGTTTCATTATCTTGGAGTGGGGCGTGACACACTTGGAAGTCCTTTGCCGCAAAGCAGTTTCGCATGCCCTCAGGATCTCCGTCATTCAAGCGATCCGCTATGCTCGGCCTCCACGTACCCGGCTCATAGGGGGGCGAGTCGAAAGCAACTGCCCTTTGCGCACCTTGTTTTCCTTTTCCCCACATTGCTAATAGAGAAACAAACAAGGCCCGGGACCGGCTGGTTTTCAAGACGACGGTACCACAGTTGTTCTCCCTTGGGACCAAAAGCATGCTCCACCAAGGTCGGCGGATACAAATATCGCCTGCTGCCGCTCCCGCACCTTGCCGGCGATCGCTCGAGGAGAAGGCTCACCCATCCCACCTCGATTTCGACCCCAATCCCCACACCTGCGTCGGAAGAAGAGGGTCAGGATGGACCGGTGCAGGTGGAATGCGCTATGCAATGGCCCATATTTTCTTGGCGCATTATTTAGAAGTCAATCGTTAGATCGAACCCGCCCAGGTGTAGTCTTTCGACACTTCGAAGCAGGCCGGCTCCCCGGCCGTCTCTAAGGCTCATTCCATCTGACAGACGATGTGTTTCGGGATGACAAACGTCGTCGTTCTTTCGGCTCCGAAAGCACCCTGGCATCGAGTTTCAAGGATGTGGCAGGGGTTGAGCTAGGGAGGGACCCGGTATCTGCGAGGTACTTTGTGCTTGCGCGGCGGGGTCAAACGAGCCTCTCGTTGGCTCGACAATCTCGCATGACTTCGGATACACTTCTGTGATACCGGTAAAAGTCAGCAGCCACTCTCCCCTCTGCATATGTAGCATAGTACAGCCATTGGGGTGTGCATCACTGAAAGGGGTCGTATAACATGTTACAGGTTGTACCGAGAACGGAAACGAAGAGGGGGCAACGGTGCGATACGCCACTATTGCTGGGCATCTTCATTCGACGTCCCGGCTGTAACTCTGCCATCTCCACGTCGAGTCAAAAAGGGCCGTCGAACCCAGGCGGGGCGTTTCCATGGACAAACGGACGTACCATGTATCGAAGCTCAACGGGGTTGATCATGCGAAGGACATCGCTACAGGTCCCTGCTTCGCGGCGGAACTCCCCATGTGGGGTTCAAGTTCCCGAATAGCAACATCGTATCATAACCCTTGTCGTTTCCAGCGGGGCTGGCGTTCAGCGCAGGGGATTCACACGAAGGAAGACGTGTCCCGAATTGCATGCTCAGGGCACCGCCGGCGCATGCATGCCTTCGCACGCCTGCGACTCGGCACGTTGTTATTTGAGTACGTCGCTGCGGGCAGCCAGCCCGGGATTGGCGAATGCATACTTACTACCATCCAGCCATTTCCCTGCGACCGTCTCCGCAAGCCCCACACGGTTCTGCGGCTGCTGGGTACAGGACATGTATGGGCACTCATACTCGGTTTGTGACCATTGGAAGGCGGCTTCCCCAGAAGGCGTGACAGAATGGTCGGAGAAAAAGCAAACACGTTTCCTAATTCACGTTCCGTCTGTCTTGGCACTGTCTATTATTCTCACGCAGGGGAAGTCAGCGCCACACCCGGCACCTTCTCGTCGGAGCGACATCCCGCATCGCACGCAAACAACCGAGGGTAGGGCTCAGACGAAAGAGGCTGCCGCTGGGTATGGCAGAGAGACGGCCTGCGCCTGTTTGACCCTTGTTTGGGAGGCAACATACCCTGCTTGCCAAATCATGCTGGGTCGAAACATCGATGGACGCGAAGTACCCTGCCACGAGCCGGGTTTGGCTTGTGGCTGCCTGCCCGTCGATCATCCACAACCGGCCCAGGTCGCGAGCTGAGGGGGTTCAGAAGGACCCTTGCAACGCCCGGGTCCGGGCCGAAAGTGGACGAAATCGCCGGCCTTCTTCCCCGCCTGATTGAGGGACGTTGCGCCCCCCTCCCCCCTTCCCCCTCCCTCTGCAACCCCTCTACCCCCGGGGCCAGCCAGTAGGCTCATAAGGAAGCGCGCAGCGCAGCGCATCTCGACCCCTGGTCCCTGGTTCAAGTTCCCTTTTCTTCCGAAGGCCGTTTGCTCTGAACCTGGACCCCGTAAAAACCACTGCCGTACTTAATGTGCAAGGATCCCATACCCGCTGTCCCGCCAAACATCTCAGTCGCATCTCTCGTCTCTACCCCGCTGTCTTCTTGCATCCCCCTCTTCGCTTATCCAGCCCTCCGCCGGATTTAAAAATTCCTCGTTGCACGACACGATCGTCTTACCGACATTTCGACCAGTCGCCGCCCCAGCTCATCTTCTGATCTCAGCCTCTTCTACGGAGACGACGTCGTTACGACCGCACCCAAAGATCTGATTCGCATTCCAATCCATCGCCTGTTCGGAAGCCGCCCCCTAGAAACAGCATCACACGAATTGTATACCCGCCACGAGTCTTGAACGCTTAAAGGTCAGTGTCAGCCCCAGCTCATCACAAGCGCATTGTGCGCGCGCATACCTTGTTCACCCTTTCAATCCGTCTTTCCTTTCCGTTGTTTGGTATATCAAAGACTTGAAGGAGAAGCGCGGCTTCCTTGGGCTCAACAAGCCGTCCCATCAGTTCTCTCTTTTGCGGGGTATCCACACCTTTGGTTGAAGGATCGCGACGCGAATACGATGCTGACTTGAGAAGACGAAACGCGTTGCCGCCAAAGATGTCGAAGCTTTTCATCGGGTAAGCCCAGCGAGTTTCTGCTACGGAGGAGTGTGGGAGCGGGGGCATTTGGCTAACCTCGCGAGTAACAGGGGCCTAGCATGGCACACAGAGGAGGCCACGCTGCGCCAGAAGTTTGAAGAGTTCGGTGCCGTTGAGGAAGCTGTAAGCCCCACGCCGTTTCCCCGTGCCTGACCTGCTCGCTGTTCCAACCCGGCCTTTTGCGGCTTGGTTCCCGCTTGCGCGCAATTCATGTCGAGACCGTGGAGTCGGTCAGGGGAACCAGAAAGAGTGTGTCTAACACAAGAGACGTGCTCTCGTGCCCCTAAAGGTGGTTGTCAAGGATCGAGACACTGGCCGCAGCCGTGGGTTTGGGTTCGTGCGGTACACACAAGAGTCCGACGCCCAGAAAGCCATTGATGAGATGAACAATGTCGAGTACGGATGCCTCACAGCCACTTGTTTTGCTGTTCTTCCCCTCCGGGGCTTGTTGCGGCTTCCGCTTTCCTTCCGGCCGTCCGAGCTTGTGGTCGCCTTGGCTAACATTGGGTTGTAGGTTTGACGGACGAACGATCCGCGTCGATAAGGCCTCCGACAGCGGTCCGAGGGGCGGCGGTGGGCGAGGCGGCGGCGGCGGCGGGTACATGGGCCGGGGAGGCTACGGCGCTCCGGCCATGGGTTACGCCCCTCCCCAGGGCTACCCGATGCAGGGGATGAACATGCCGCCCCAGGCGTATGGCCGTGGTGGATACGCTCCCCAGGCCCAGTATGGCGCACCGCAAGGTTCGTCACTGATACCCCGTAGACCATGGGAAGCGACTAACATGAGCTAGGGTACCCGCCGCAGTTCAACTACCCCGACCCCAACCAGCAGCCTCCCCCTCCACAAGGTGGTGGCGGCGGCGGCGGCCGTGGGTACTAACTGCATACCCCTCGGGGGAATAGGGCGCGTCGGTCCCTCGTCGTCCCATCTCGAGCAGGATCCTGCAAGATTGCTTAACGAACTCCGTTCAACTTTCCCACCAGCCTTTCCTCGCGGCTTCGGACGGAAATAAGATGTATGTATGAGCTTCCGCGGTTCATAGACAGGCGTTGGGATATGGGGGATATGTATTGGTGGGGAAAAGGAGGTAGCATTAGGTGATGGGCCAGGCAGGGAGGTTGAAGGGGGCGGCGGATTGCAGGTGGCATGTCTTGACGGCCTTGTTTCGCGGTTGTATTCCTTATGCGCTGATTTCCGTTCATTGGATATGTCTCGTTCGTTCCTCGCGTTCCCGGCTGACGAGAGCTGTCGTGAACTTTGTTGCCTTGCCCCTCTCGACGCCCCTTTCCGAGTTGCACCTCGGCGGCCTTGTATTCTGCGCGATGGAAGTTCGGTTCTCATAGCCATCCGCTAACAGTCGGCGCTGTGGTTGGTTTCCGTTTCCCCTAACCACCGTCGCGAGTTGTGTTTTCGCTCTGCAAGCTGGCCCGGGTGTAGCGACGTATGCCACGGGCGGAGATACCCAAGCCATCATAAGCTTCTCCGAGGCAAGGCGAAGTGACCCCGAGACGCTGGAAGGTTAGTTCAAAGAGCAAGTGAGCGCGTCTTACACATTGAGCGCGGGCCGACCGCTCCATCCCTGCGTGGGTGTAATGTGGTGGGAATGTGTTTGGCTTAGTCTAGCTGTCTATAAGAGGATGACGGCGGTCAAAATGAGAGGGGTTGAAAGTAGGGGTTTCAGCCGCGGGAAGAAGCCGTCATGGGGGCTTCCTTCCAATCCCTATTCACTCCCCTGCACCTCGACGAGGACGGCATTCCAAGCGAAAGGGACGACGCCGTCCGTTCACCCCAGGGGACCTGTGCCCGCGCTCCTCCGCATCCACCAGAACCGCCTCCAACCAACTCACCCCGCCCCGACGCATGCCGGTCCCGGGAGACTCATCAACTCGTCTTCTCAGTCTCCTCCTGCTCCTCCACGCTATGCTCTAACCGATGATGCGCCTCATCCTCAGGCCGAACAGGCAGCGCCTGCAGAACAGCCGCAGCCCTACCACTAGCCATCGGCAGCCCCAATATGGACCTCACCCTATCCGACAAGTCCTTAACATGCTTGTCCCCCGCCTCCTCCCCCAGATCATTCAACGAGGACTCCAGGCTGAGGAGGTACTCCGGGTTCGGCCCCGAGGGCCCGTGGCTCCGCGAGATGTGCTCCGCGAGCGCCTGCGGGTCCTGCACGCCGGCGAACTGTGCGTTGTCCGGGGTCCCGATGTAGACGAGGGTGCGGATTGTGGGGGCGCCGTCGGCGGGGTGGAAGGGGGTGTACTGAATGGAGTAGCCGTTTATCTCGCGGATGTCGAGGTAGTCTTTTACCTCGGGGACCTTGTCGCGCTGGATGCGGTAGGCGACGCCCCAGACGCGGTCCGGAGCCGACTGGTGGGTGTCCTCTAGGGCTTCCCAGTAGGAGCGCTCGATTAGGGTGACGACTCGGCCGGGGGCTTCGGGGGTGCCGCGGTGGTCCTCGCTGGTTGGGTTAGTGGGTGGTCTTTACCTGTTGTGAATCCATCTTGGAAACGACAAGATAACAGGGTTGTCCCAGCTCATGTGAACGGATGGATGGGGTCTTGAGATACCTTGCCTAAGTTGAAGCGTGAGTGAGTGTGTTATGAGGAGCATTCGAACGAGGACATGGGATGGCCCGAGCAGCTTTCAGTTCCGGGAAAACGTGGGGCAATGGCAATATCGATGCTGGAAGAGCCGGGATTAGGGTATCCTGGACAACACGTACCTGCCAGAATCTGCGAACATAACCCGTCACCCAGCCGGGGACCCTCTTATCTGTGTGAAGGTCAGTAAGTGAGACATTTGACAGATGACGGCGCCGTGTGTGAAGGTGCTAGTGTCAAGCGAGGCAGAAGTACCAAAGTGCGGCGGCGGTTTCCATATCAGGCTCCTATGTTCGAACAAGATGGATGTTAGAAGGGATCGGACAGGTCGGAAGAAGCGGATGGGCGCGGCGGCAGTCAAGTGATGAGGATCTTGTACGACAAGGGCCGGTAGGAGTGGTTCCGCTACATGCTGCACCTCGACCGGCCGTCTCGGCTGTGAGGAGGGCAGGGCCTGGCCACCTCAGTCCTCATCGCAAGCTCACACGAGGCTTAACAAGGCCCTCAGTAGAACCCTCGAAGACCTTGATTCCTACGGAGGACACATGACAAATCGGGAGAACGAGGGGTCTAGGTACGCCGGGCAAAGAAGAAAAAAGGATATAAGGCGACGTACCCATAGCCGAAAAGCCAAAAGTCGGCGCCGTCCGTGGTCAGGCTGTCCATTTTGCAGCCGGTAACCGAGCCTCCAGCGAACACGAAGAAGACAAGATGTTAAAGTTACCGGGGGGGGGGGGGGGGGGTAAA
>JAGFNX010000209.1:0-78705 GCA_017657125.1 Scopulariopsis brevicaulis
CATGTGATGACCCGTGCAATAGTCTAGTCTTCGAGTCGTCGATGAGGCCCAGATGGACGGTGGAAAAAGGAGTCCACCCCTTTTCAAGACGTTGACAGGTTTTAAGACGTGTTATCACCAAGCATACTTTCCATTCAAGACCATCATAAAGCGTTACGTACTTTTGCCGCACTCTAGGTTTCGCAAAGCAGTATGGCCCCCCTTCCCCTCTCCCCCTTTCTATCTCTCCCCTCCCCCTTATCCCCTCAACAGAAAAACAAAAATACAAAAAGACCCCCGCTGACCCCCCAATACACCAACTCCCTCAGCTCCCCCCCCCTTTCCCCAGAAAGACCAAATCTACTTCACCAATCGTCATCCTCGTCATCCTTCCTCTGCATAGCGTTCTTCCTCGCAAGCAACGCGTCCGCCAAACTCCCTGCCAAATTCGGATTCGACGAGCTCGCCCCGTTCTCTGCCCCGCCGTTGAGACTCATCCCCGAGTCCCTAGCCTGCAGCGCGGCGGGCTTCCTCCCCGCGGCGGGCCTCTTCGCCGGTGGGGCGGGGGGAGTGGGCTTCGCCCTGCCGTTTGGTGCGGGCGGCGGAGGGGGCGCGCGGGGCGCCGGGGCGGGAGCGGCGGCTTGTTCTTCTACGTAGGCGGAGGGGACCCAGGCCTGGCCCCTGGTACTCTTGCCTAGCCACCATCCTGCAAACGTCCGATTAGCACGCTGTAAAAGGGAAATCCACGGGAGGCAAGGGGTGCTTACCGTTGTTCTCCTTCTGGACAATCTCAATCATCTCCCCAGCCGTAATCGTCAACTCGTTCGTCTTGTCCGTCGAGAAATCGTACAACACCTTTGCCATGACCTTCGCCTTCGTCGCGGGCGGCGCAGGCGGCGGTGGAGGCGGCATCCTCGTCGCGGGCGTCGGTGCAGCAGCGGCGGCTGGCTGGGGCCTAGGAACCGCCGCGGGGGTGGCCACAGCGGCGGGTTGAGGCCGCGTGTGACTGGGAATCGCAGCCGCGGGCTGCGGAACCGGTCTTGACGCGCTGCTAGCGCCAGGGCGAGGCTGCGGCGCACGATTCCCCGTCAGGCGCGAGGGCCGGCCGTTCGGGCCACCAGGCTTGATGAGCTTCCCGCGTGTGATGGGCTTTGCGGGCACGGGCTTGCCCTTGGGCGTCGGCTTCGACGTCGAGCTCGGCGGCTCCCCCTGTTGCGTGTGGATGGCCCCGCTCTTGTAGTAGTCCGCGCGCACCTGCGAGTCCTTCAGGACCTTTACGCTCTGCATCTTGTTCGGCTTCTTGGCGTACTCAATCGCCTCGCCGATCTTGAGGCTGAAGCCCGCGGGCATGACTTGCTTCATCTGCGTGAGCATCTCCGTCTTCAGGACGCAGTTCATGAGCGGGTCGGGCTCCTGCGGCGAGCCGACGCCCAGCGAGAACCAGTCGTCCTGCGCCGTCGACGCCCCGATGAACTTGATCGAGCCCAGAGGGATGGAGCGCTCGATGGAGATCTGCGCCTGGTGGTTGACCAACATCTGGGCGACAATGAGGAATGACCGGGGGGTGACGACAATCATGCGTGGACTGGGTTTGCTGGATCGGCCAAATTTGGCCTCGAGGATCTCACCCCTACAAGAGAAGACGACCCTCTCGTTGGAGGAGAGGTTGATGGCGTTGCGGATCTGGGCACCAGGCCCGACCGAGGCATTGACACCAAGATAGTCCCCGAGGAAGCGCCTGGACCCCAGCAAACTCATCCTTCTCCTTTCCTTCCGGCCCTGGAGTACCCGATGGCCCTCGTCTCGCAGCTGCAGGTACTCTGCACCCGTCCTCTTCTTCCTCCAGAACCGCTGGATTCGGGTGGCGGACTCGGCACGGTACGCTAGGTAAGCCCGCCACATGCGCTGGATACGCGTGGCCATGTTGTGCCAGTAGCGATCGCGCATGTGCTCGAGGGCAAATAGCGTCTCAGGGCTCTTGATGAAGGCCTTTGTAGTTCCCATCTGCCACTCCTCCTTTGGTATACTCGTGTCCTTGAGAATCTGCTTCACAGCATCTTCATGCGACCCCTGCCAGGTGTACTCTCCCGCGTAGGACGTCGCCGGCGAGAGCAGGAAGAAGCGGTCCACAAACTTCTCAAAGGACTGACGGTAGGCGAAGCCGGCTCGCCGGATGCGCACGTTCTCCTGGAGACCGAGGTACTTGATCTGATGGAGGACGTTGGAAACGTTGTACTCGCTCGGGGACTTGTTCTCGTTGGGCTTGATCGTTCGGATATAAGACGGCTGGCACTTCATCAGCGTGTCGACCAGCGCATTGGCCGACGCCCGTATCCTATCACCCGCCGACGGCGGCTGCTTTCGGTTATCCTGGTCCACCTGGTGGGGGAAGAGTTCATGGACAAAGCGGTTCCCACTCTCTTGGAACAGATTCAGGAGACCCTTGAGGAGCTGGTCCTTGTTCTTGTCCGTAATTCCCTCCACGGTATAGCTCACGTCTCCCGCATAGTGCTTCACAATGAAGCTGCCTTGCCGGGCCGTGAGATGCGGGTGCGACATGCTACCGACACTCTGCATGAAGGACCGGTCGCAAGCCGCGGGGTCTGCGTGGGCCGTCTTGGTAGCGTCCTTCATAGCAGAGAAGATACCGGGCGGGCGAATCTGCTCGATCAGTTCGCACACGACCTTGTTGTCGAAATACTTGATGGGGGTCCACTGGATCTGCTCCCTCGCGTACTCCTCTTGCTCCGCCTTGAGCGTCAGCTGAATGAAGATCTGCTGCAGCTTCTCGTTGACGTAGTTGATGCAGAGCTGCTCGAAGCTGTTCTTCTCAAAGATCTCAAACCCGTAGATGTCGAGGATGCCTATAGTGTTTGCCGAACCCTGTTTGGACTTGAGCGAGCGGTTCATGCGCTCAACAATCCAGTCGAACAGGTTGCTGTAGATGGCCATCGACAGAGCGTCTCGCGTAGCCGCGGCCTGGGATGGGTTTGATGTCGATTCGATCACCTCCCCGCTCCTCGGCGTGAGGACCTTGATCGTGATGGCGTGGATAACCTGCTCCGGCGTCACCTCGAGGAGGTACGCGACGAAGTCCACCACCGACTTGTCCGTGACCTGGGCCCAGCCGCTCTCATCCTCGCTAAACTGAATGTTTCCAATCCATAGAATCGCCGCTAGCATGCGGAATATCTCGTCCTGCTCGGCTTGCGACAAGCCAATGATCTTCATCGCATTCAGGGTGTCCTGGAACTCGGCAACGTCGTCTATACCGTCGACGTCGAAGCACTTCGACCGGCTCGTATACACGTACGTCTCGGGTTTCTGAATGCCGTATAGCTGCTGGTATTGTGAAGACGCGCCCTTGGTGAACTGGTAGAAGATGTGGAAGTTCCGCTCGTTCGTGATCTGGCCGACGACTCTCGACTTCTCGAGGAGGTAATTCGTAATGTCGGCTCCCGTGGGCTCTCCCCGCTCGTTGAAATGAATCTGGAGGTACTTTCCGAACCGCGAAGAGTTGTTATTCCTCAGCGTCTTGGCGTTTCCGAACGATTCCAGGAGGGGGTTCGTCGCGAGGACCATGTCCTTGACCTGCTGGATGTCACTCGAGTCGCCGCCGGAGACATTGGCGATGTACTGCATGATCTGCTTCGCCGCCTCGGTTTTGCCCGCGCCAGACTCTCCCGAGATGATGACGCACTGGTTGTCCTTGTACGCGTTCATGTTGTAGTAGGCGGATTCGGCGATCGCGAACACGTGGGGAGGCACTTCTAATCGGTTCTTGCCCCTGTAGCTGTCGAGGACCTGGTCCGTGTAGATGCCCAGGTCCCGGAAGGGGTTGACCGACACCAGTACATGGCCGATATAGGTGTAGATCTCGGCGCCTTCGAATCGCTTCTTCAAGTTGTCGTTGATCGCTTCGTTGGAGACCTTACTTAGTAGCGTCAGGTCGGAGACGCCGATCTCCTTCTTCTTGGTCGCCTCGAAAGTCGCCTTCTTCGGTCGCGCGCTGGAGCTCTGGTCGCCGCGGGCCTGGCGCGCGGCCTTGTCTTTGGGTCGCCTCGATATACCCTGGAGGCATGTTAGCAGTCGGCCACCGGAGATGCCGATAGGAAAAAGGAGTCCATCTCACCATGCTTAGTTGGGATCAGCCGGGCACTTGGGGAGAGAAGAAGCCAGGTGTGTGTGAGGCAGAGGGCGGGTAAGACAAGTGGTTGGTCCGTTGGGGGGTTGACGTGTCAGGCTCCGGTCCCGCCAGGGGAAGGTAAGAGAAGGGGTGGGGCGGGGCGAGAGCCGGGTTCTAATGAATTCAGAGATCTAGAAGGGAGGGTTTTGCGGGAGGTCGGAGAGAACGCTCGAGGTGTTTGCGCGATAAACATCGAACGGCTGCAGTGAATGACGATGTGCTTGTATGGAGGCTAGGTAGTATTCCTTGGAAGAGACGGTGCCTTGCGCGAAACGTCCCTCTCACCCTGCTGCGCCGACTGATGACGAATGTCCGAACCTTTTCCGACACAGGGAACAAGATCCCCTGGCGGCTCTTTCGGTATGCGCGATAAGAAGGCGCCTCTGAGGCGCAGGGATCGTAGTGTGGTAGGGTGGGTCCACAATACCACCAGCCACACTAGTATCATTACGTACAACTTGTACAAGTACTGCCGCATTGCTCTGGGGCGGGCTAACCCCACTTCGAGGTGGGCGTTCTTCACCGCCTGGCAGAAAAGAAAAAAAAGTCGATTTGCCAAAGTTCACCTGCGCCGCGCTTTGTGCGACTTGCGACATCTCGATCAACAGGGAGAGCTCTATAGTCGGCATCGATATACGCAAAGGCTCGCCAAGATGTCGCGAAAGGCTGTGTATGTCGCTCTTCCACACCACGAGGATACGATCAAGAACCATCTAACGCTTGTCGCAGTGACTCGAGAATCCCCGCGCTCATTCGCAATGGCTTACAAGAGAAGAAGAGGAGCTTCTTCGTCGTCGTCGGCGACCGCTCCAAGGATGTCATTGTGCACCTCCACTACATAATGTCCAGCATGGACATTAAGCAGAACAAGTCCGTGGTCTGGGCGTATAAGAACAAGCTACTGGGATTCACATCGTGCGGCTGCCCTCCCCGTCCCCCGGTCGAACCTTGAACTAACCCACCTTCGGCCTCTAGGCACCGGAAAAAGAGAGAAAACAAGATCAAGAAGGAAATAAAACGCGGCGTCCGCGAAGCCAACTCCGAGGACCCCTTCGAGCTCTTCGTCTCCCTCCACGATATCCGATATGTCTACTACAAGGAGACCGAGAAGATCCTCGGTAACACCTACGGCATGTGTATCCTCCAGGACTTCGAAGCCATGACGCCCAACATCCTGGCGCGTACGATAGAAACGGTCGAGGGGGGCGGTCTCGTGGTCCTCCTGCTGAAGGGGATGAGCAGCCTCAAGCAGCTCTACAGCCTTTCGATGGACGTCCACTCGCGCTACCGCACCGAAGCACACGACGACGTTGTCGCGAGGTTCAACGAACGGTTCATACTGTCCCTCGGGAGCTGCCAGTCCTGTCTCGTGATCGACGACGAACTGAACGTCCTGCCCATCTCCGGCGGCAAGGAGGTCAAGGCGTTACCGCCGCCCGACCTGGACCAGCCGAAGACGGCCAAGCAGAAGGAGCTGGACGACATGAAGGAGTCGCTGCAAGACACACAACCCGTTGGGTCGCTCGTTAGTCTTGCGAAGACGGTGGACCAGGCGAAGGCCCTGTTGACTTTCGTCGACGCCATCGCGGAGAAGACGCTGAGGAGCACCGTGGCTCTGACTGCAGCGCGTGGACGAGGAAAGTCCGCCGCTATGGGTGTGGCCGTGGCAGCTGCCGTGGCCCACGGGTACAGCAACATCTTCATCACCTCTCCGTCTCCTGAGAACTTGAAGACTTTCTTCGAGTTCATCTTCAAGGGATTCGATGCCCTCGGCTACGCTGACCACATCGACTACACCATCATCCAGTCCACCAACAAGGACTGGAACAAGGCGATTGTGCGGATCAACATCCACCGCCAGCATCGCCAGACTATCCAGTACATCCGGCCGGAGGACGCCCATGTCCTGGGCCAGGCGGAGCTGGTGGTCATCGATGAGGCCGCGGCCATCCCGCTGCCGCTCGTGAAGAAGCTCATGGGCCCTTACCTCGTCTTCATGTCGTCCACGATAAACGGCTACGAAGGCACCGGACGGTCGTTGTCGCTGAAGCTGATCAAGCAGCTGCGCGAGCAGTCCAACTCCAAGGCGGCCAACGTCGCGGCAGAGACGCAGGTTGCCGACCGGTCTACCGGAAGGGCGGCCAAGGAGGAGTCCGGTCAGCTCGGCGGCCGGTCGCTAAGAGAAATCACCCTGTCAGAGCCGATCCGGTACGCCCAGGGCGACGCCGTCGAGAAGTGGCTGAACTCCCTTCTTTGCCTCGACGCAACGCTCCCGCGGGCCAAGACCAACATCCACGGCTGCCCCGACCCCTCCCAGTGCCAGCTGCTCAACGTTAACCGCGACACCCTCTTCTCCTTCCACCCAGTATCCGAGCGATTCCTGCAGCAGATGATTGCGCTCTACGTGGCTAGCCACTACAAGAACTCGCCCAACGACCTTCAGCTCATGAGTGACGCGCCGGCTCACGAGCTGTTTGTGCTTGTGCCGCCGGTATCCGAAGACAGCCAGAAGCTGCCGGAGCCGCTCTGTGTCGTCCAGGTTGCCCTCGAGGGGCAGATCAGCCGGCAAAGCGTCCTGAACAGCCTAGGCCGAGGATCGCGGCCTTCGGGTGATCTGATCCCCTGGCTGGTAAGCCAGCAGTTCCAGGACGACGAGTTCGCTTCGTTGTCGGGTGCTCGCGTGGTTAGGATAGCGACGAATCCCGAGTATGCCTCGATGGGCTACGGATCGAGGGCGTTGGAGCTTCTCGTCAACTACTACGACAGGAAGTTCACTAGCCTTTCTGAAGATGAGCCTATGGGTGCTGTGGAGCCGTCGTTCCCCAGGGTAACCGACGCGGAACTGACGAACGCGTCGTTGCTCGACGACGACATCAAGGTCCGGGACATCAACAAGATGCCGCCTCTCTTCTCGAGGCTCGAGGAGCGGAAGCCGGCGGGCGTCGACTACGTTGGTGTGAGTTACGGCCTAACGCCGCAACTGCACAAGTTCTGGAAGAAGGCGGAGTTCACCCCCATTTACCTTCGGCAAACGGCGAATGACCTCACTGGCGAGCACACCTGCGTGATGCTGCGCCCGCTCGAGAGCAGCGGCGATCGGAGCTGGCTCGGGGCGTTCGCGCGGGACTTCCACCGCAGGTTCGTGACGCTGCTCTCGTACGACTTTAGGACATTCCCGGCGATTACGGCGCTCAGCATCGACGAGTCTACCAATGCTGGCTCGCAGCTCGACAAGGTCGAGGCCCGTAACCTCACCAAGGCGGACCTCGATGATCTGATGACGCCGTTCGATCTCAAGCGGCTGGACTCGTATGCGCAGAACATGCTCGACTACCGCGTCATTCTCGATCTCGTTCCGGCCCTTGCGATGCTGTACTTCTCCGGGCGCCTACGGTCGTCCGTCAAGCTCAACGGGCTGCAGAAGTCCATTCTTATCTCCATCGGTCTCCAGCGCAAGAGCATGGACGCCATCGCCGAGGACATGACGATACAGCCGGAGCAGGTCCTCCCACTATTCAACAAGATCATCCGCAAATTCACCGCGCACTTTTCGGCGCTGATCGAGGGCGCGTTCGAGGCGGAGATGCCGAAGGCCGAGTCCATCGGTGTGAGCCGGGTGAATGCCTCGGGCGTGCACGACGACGAGGTCAACGAGAAGTTCGAGCCATTTGCGACGTCGCTGGAGGATGACCTCAATGGTCAATCGGAGCTCTCGGAAATGGAGAAGAAGAAGCGCGAGCTTATCGACTCTCTCCCTCTCGATCAGTATGTTCCTCCCTCCCTCCCCGTCCCCATTAAAATTTAGTTTTAAAAATCGGAGAATTTTCGGAAGTTTATCGTCGCTAACGTCTGTGTCACCAGGTACGGGATTGAAGGCGATGCCCCCGGCTGGGAGGACGCCGAGAAGCAGGTGATGAACGCGGCGAAGCGCGGCAAGGATGGTGTGGTGGTCAGCGTCAAGTCGGGCAAGGCGAAGCGGAAGACGGGCCCGACGGCGGAGCAGATCTATGAGGAGGAGCTGGGCGACAAGAAGCGGAAGAAGGTGAAGCTTGGGAAGAAGGCCAAGATGAGCTAAGCGTGGCAATGGGGTTGTACGTTACAAGCGGAGGGCTCGTTCTGCGGGTGGTGTAGGTCTTTGACGGTACTAGTTTAATACCATGATGCCTTGTTCTCATTGTCGTCGTCTCGAGTCTCTTTGTCTTTGCGTGTTGACCCTGCTAGGTGCGTGGGATTTGGGATAACTCTGTGGGCCTATAATGTGTTAAGTACATTGGACTAGAGTTGATTTAGAGAAGGAAGGACTGAGTAACTGGGCTGGGTGTGAATAGTGCAGGCAGGTGCCTCCTTACCCAGCTCCACCATCCGTCAGTTTGGGAAGGAGCGATGGGTGCTCATGGGTCACGCTTTCGTGTATACAACAGCTGTTGAGGAAGGAACGGACTGTCCCATGATCTACTTAAGCTAGAAGCTCCAGAGGCTCCTTCCGTTATTTCTTGCTGTGCCTCTGTATCCATCACTCTTTCCCAAGTGGCCATTCTCCCAATCACAATAGTGCGGGTACCATTATCAAGCCCAACACCCTCTTTCCTTCCAGTTCTTCCTTCCTTCGTTTCTATGATATCAATCACAAAAGCAGCAGCCTTTATTACTTTCACTTACGTGTGGACCGTGGGACCTCCTTTCCGCTTTGGGAGACCCCAGAGCATCAATTCCAAAGTTACTCCACGATAGTTTGCGCCAGCTCCTTTGTTTGTCCCCGGGGTTGTTAACTCAACAACGATTTCGTGGAGACAGTACCGTCTTCCTGGAGGAGCATGCTCCACGTCGAAAAGAACGAACCAGCTGGAGCTGACACTGGTAGTGGACCATCTTTGTGTGCTTGAAGGTATATCCCCATACCCGCAAGCTTCTCTTAGTTCCACCCCCTTTCCCACCCTTCATTCATTCCTTTCTCTTCTGTTTTGGAAAACAGAACGGGAAAGAGTGGACAAGGCCAATCAGCACTGTCAAAGCTAACATTCGAAAGGGAAAGAGCCACGATGTGCAACCAACGCATCTCCAAGTGCCCCCGCTGCGGTTTCGCGCGTCACATCTCTTGGAACCAGTGCAATGTCAATATCCGCGAGCAGATCCTCGCTTTCAGGGATCTCCAGAAGCCGCCGCACCCTATGACATGTGAGGACCTCGCCCAGGCGGAGGTCAGCATCTGGCTCAGGCCGCGCGCGTGCCCCACCGACAATGAAGGCTGCGGAGGCATTCGGATGCGGACCGATGGCGAGAGAAAGGACTCGGGTGTCTCGGGTGTGGCGGACGACGACGTTTCAGTCGCCAGCAAGAGCGAGGGAGGTGTCGAGGGCGAGGCAAACATCAGGAGCGAACCACGTGGTAGCGACTGGGACGACATCGCCGTGACGGTGGACTCGGCGCCCTCGGCGCCCATCTCCAGATGCCGGATGTTCGTCCCCTACAACCACGGCACCCTGCAAAGGCCGACGGGCCCGACCATCAAGTACGCACCCGACTTTGTCGAGGCCGGGGTGCCCGGGATGCGGCCCAACAAGCGGAGAATCGGAATGCCGTTTGCGCTCCACGCCGGTCCGACAAGCCGGCCCGCGGAGACGCCGGGCCCCGACATCGTCACCCCGTCACTCGGGCGGTACCCTCCCAACCCGGAGACGTCGATACTCAAGCCCTGGGAGATCAGGGACAGCACGGAGCCTGACGAGACGTACCTGATAGTTATGCGGTACCACAACATCCCCGAGGTGAGGGCGGAGTGGGCGGCGAAGAAGGTACACGGCCAGGAGAGGCCCGTCAAGACGCTCACTGCTCTTGTTGAGGAGATTTTCGGAACGCCGCAGCACGTGAGGCCGGAAGAATGAGGGTTCCGGGGACAAGTGTTACGACCGCATGTTTGTGGATTTCGATTTCGACTTTGAAGGCGTTCAGGGGTTTCGGACAGCATCATGTTTGTTCTTTTCTGTCTCGACACACGGATGCGCAGGGGGTTGGCAACATACCTAATATTTCCCGGATCGGCTTTGACGGCGTTGGAAGGTTTCGCACTGCATTTATGATTCACGATTGTTTCCGTCATATGCAAGCACGAGGGTGAGGGAAGCATACTTACGAACTTATGAAGCTTTGGAAGGGTGAGGATTTCGGATTGATCTTGTTACGGCGTTGGAGGACAGGCAGGAGCAGCATTGTTATGGACCACTTGACTTCGGCATAGATTTCGGTATGGACGACGCGAGGGAACAGCAAGGTTTTCTTTTGAAATCTGGTAGAGATCTCAGCATGTTTTGTCTTTCGGATTGAGGAAATAACCAGATACCCAAAGGGAAGGAGTCCAGGGAAGGATATCCAGGAATGGGAGGTCAGGGCTTGTTTGTCATTTAGTTGATAGTTGATATCCCGTTTCGTTGTAAGTTCGGTTCGTACTTAATTGCAATTCTTTGATAATGGATCCAGTCTTTGAGCTCTTGCAAGGATAGGCGTGGCTGTCTTGTGAACGGAAAAATTGGGGTTGAGCCAGGCGTATGCACACACACTCACATATTCACAAGGGAACCAAGTTTTGCCACGAGATGTCCTGACGCAGCGAGATGTCTAGAAATGATGTGCGAAGCCACATTGATGGACAGGAGGAGGTGTTGAGGGATGTGTAATGGACAGGCATGTGTCAACGCCGGTATGATGCGAAAAGTGAGACCCCGGTTGTAACCGGTATTCAAGCGAAGCAGACGTCGGTAGGTCGCTGGAACTCTGCGAGGTGGACGATATGGCCCAGGGCCACGGTAACAGAGAGAGTTCCACGGCCGATGTTTGGAGCTATCTTTCACGATGCGGCTGGGAAGCTAATCAGCAACAGGTTCAGGATTGCACCCGGATATCTTAGTCCCCGACAAGGAAGTAGAGTCCAAAAGTGGTAGGTAAATCTGATTCAGGGACCAGGGGAGAACACCAGCAGGACCCGACATGCAACCTTATTTCTCCATGTGTAACGAGAGCGTATGGGATGCGCGGATCATGCGTGGTATGTCATTTATGACTTATGCAGCAGGGACGCGGCATGTCGATCCTTGGGCCCCGTCACCTCTCTAGTCTTGGAGGCGGAGGGCGGCGTGTTCTCTGGGATTACCCTGCTTCAGCAGTTTCAAGAGCCCCGGGTTGGGAAGCTCGGTCTGGGATGTGCCGGGTGGAGAGGACTTGGGAAGCTCGGGGGTGCTCGAGATCAATCACGTCTTTCGCTATTGGCTGAGAAGACATGGCTCGGTTGGGGTGCGTAGCAGCCGGGAATGATGCGTTGGAGCGACGGCCAAGCTGCGAATCGAATCTTTGCGACTTAGATCGATGGGGCGAGCGACGGGACGGGCGGCGGGATCATGCGAGCTCCTCGCGCGTCATGATAGCTCGATTTCGGAAAGGATGATATCATGCTTGTAGAGTATTCGAATACTTCTATTAGTCTCTTGATATCAATTCCGAAGTGGCCTTCCTTGACCGTGACCCTGGAGACATCTGACCTGGGGGACGTGGACCTGGGGAGCAGCGTTACCACCATAGGATGATCCTGTCCACGGGGGCCGAAGAAATCCCAAGGAGCAATGATTTAGCAGAAGGGGATGTCCAATTCGCTCTTAATGCTCCGACATGCCCAAAACGAGGCTGGGAGCGTCGTCGAAGCTGACGGCTCAAGCATTCAACGTCATACAGTCCAGAAGCCCATTTACTGTATAGTTACACCGTGGGAGGCCCGTCACCCCAGACCAAGCAGCCTGAAATGTGAAACAAACATGGAAGGATGCGATGCTTAATGTCTACATATGTCCCCGAATACAACTTTCATCCAGCGACAAAGAAGCCCGGGTAGTCAGGAACCCGTCCAACGCTCCCGTGCCGGTGCTCCACCCCAGTACAATGACAAGTCACGTGCCCGCCCTCGGACGTTTACCCCTGGCGAACGTCCCCCTTAAGCTCCGGTTGATAGCTCTTGGCACCCCTCTTCCAACCAATCACGGGCTCTCCCGTCGACCTTGACGGGGTCCTCATCCCTGCACTTCTCCGACGCACGACGTCTCACGACCTCGTCTCGCAAGCCCCCGGCCACGCGCTTTGTTCGCCTTCAGCCTCTG
This sequence comes from Scopulariopsis brevicaulis, assembly GCA_017657125.1. NCBI lineage: Eukaryota > Fungi > Ascomycota > Sordariomycetes > Microascales > Microascaceae > Scopulariopsis > Scopulariopsis brevicaulis. The sequence goes on from JAGFNX010000209.1 coordinate 12,304, forward strand.
GCGGGACTTCTGCGCCGGCTTCCATCATCGGATTGGGATGGATCTGATACGAGGGGCGTGCCGGCTGCGAAACTCTTCTTACGTCTGATCTACGGGGATAGGGTGGATGCGTGGGTAGTTTGGAGCACGGCCGTCGGTGGGCTGCTTGGCTGCTCTCGGACCTCCTGTCGGCTGTGATGATGTGCGGCGGCGGCGATTAAGGTATTTGGCTCTGTTAAGCTCAGGTGCCCCTTTCCCGCTATCCACTCCACTACGGCGGTTCGTAGATTGCGAGGTAGCATGGTGGCGATGGGTTGGGGAGTAGGTTATGCTACCAAGGCGGTAGCTAGGGAGACTTAATGTTTCACAGTCCGGTGTCCGCACACGCTCAGCCTCGGGCAGTGTCCTCGATCTAACCCTTGGTGAAGACCTGTGCTTGGAATATTTACCATCCTCGACTCGTCTCGTAGCCGAGCACAACCCCAGAAACCAAAAGCGGGTCTCGGCACTCGCAACGACGAAGACCCCTGCCGGATCCGCGGTAACCCTTGTCCCCCGCTGCTGTTACACGTCTCACACTGCTTGGCCCTACTACAGGGTACACCCTCGGCCTCAACGTCGAGGGGTCAGCCACCCCTGGCCGTCCCGCCGGGAATCTTCACGTCCTTTATGACTTTCTGTCTGCCCTCTCTTACCCGCTCGTTCCCTTTTACTCCTCCCTTCCCTCCCTAGTCCCCTACTCGCCGTCCGCTTTTTCTTCTTTCTTTTTCAGGTATCCTCGAGGAGGCAAGAGACGGTCCACACGGTTGACGTCTATCCGGGGAGATCTTTCACTTCTTTTCACTGCTGGCTCAGACCGTTCTTTAGTATATACTTTTTTTGTCCCTATTTACTTTCGCTTCCTATCTCTTCGTGCTGGAACACCTCGTCCGCTCGTTCTCGAACGCCGATTGCTCGTCTCGGCACTAATACAAACAGAAAGAAGTGAAGAGAAGCAGACCGAAAGGGACGACTCGGACACGGAGAGAGAAGACACCTCGCCGGCACATGAAGGATTAGGTCGACAAGGACGCCGCTCATTTTGAATCACACACCACCTAGGGCCTCACCTGAGCCCTCGGCTCTCTTCCCACGGCCCCCAACCCGTCGCAGGTCGACACTCTTATCATTTTGACGGAGAGAGAACGGAACAATGTCCGGCATGGATACCGTCACGTTGATAAAGAAGCAGTTTACTGCCGACAAGCTGCTCTTTCACTTCTTCTTCTGGGGAGCGCACTGGGGCATATTTGCCTACGGATGGTAAGACTTCCCCGGTCCCCACAGCCCACAGCCAAGCGAATCCGCCGTCCGCGGTGACATTCATATATACTGACGTTCCTCTTCTATAGGTGGAGCCAAGCGGTAAATGAGCGCCTGGCGCCCCTGAACCTCCTCCAGTACTCGGTCTGGATCTCCCGGGGCGCCGGCCTGGTCCTCAGCTTCGACGGGATGCTCATCCTGCTGCCGGTGTGCCGCACCATCATGAGGTGGATCCGCCCCAAGGTGAAGTGGCTACCGCTCGACGAGAACCTCTGGTTCCACCGGCAGCTGGCGTACGCGATGCTCTTCTACACGTGTCTGCACACGGCTGCCCACTACGTCAAGTATGTGATTCCATCCCGGTCCTCCGAAGCAACACCCTTTTTGGACTTGAAAGGTTCAGTCGTGCTAACCGGCTGGGATATAGCTTCTACAACGTCGAGAGGACGCAGATCCGTCCCGGGTACGCCCTCGACATCCACTACAAGCAGGCCGGCGGCGTAACGGGCCACGTCATGCTGCTATGCATGCTGCTCATCTACACGACGGCACACCACCGCATCCGGCAGCAGTGCTTCGAGGCCTTCTGGTACACGCATCACCTGTTCATCCCGTTCTTCCTCGGTCTATATACGCACACCGTCGGCTGCTTCGTCCGTGATTCGGCCGATCCCATCTCTCCCTTTGCGGGGGACGAGTTCTGGGAGCACTGTATCGGGTACCTTGGTTGGAGGTGGGAACTCTGGACTGGTGGGCTATATCTTATTGAGCGTATCTATCGCGAGATCCGCAAGGGCCGGGAGACCAAGATCACTCGCGTCGTCCGCCACCCATACGGTAAGTCTACGTCTCATCTTCAGCCCGGATCCACTACTAACAGAGCCCAAGACGTCGTCGAGATCCAATTCAACAAGCCCTCCTTCAAGTACAAGGCCGGTCAATGGCTCTTCCTCCAGGTCCCCACCGTCTCAAAGTGGCAATGGCACCCCTTCACCATCACCTCGTGCCCCTACGACCCCTACGTCTCCGTCCACGTCCGGCAGGTGGGCGACTTCACCCGGGCCCTGGGCGACGCCGTCGGCGCCGGCGCCGCGCAGTCCAAGCTCTACGAGGGCGTCGACCCCTCCGGCATGTACGAGGTGGCGCTGCAGAATGGGCAGCAGATGCCCGGGCTGCGCATTGACGGGCCGTACGGCGCGCCGGCGGAGGACGTCTTCGAGAACGAGATCGCCGTGCTGATCGGGACGGGGATCGGCGTCACGCCGTGGGCGTCGATCCTCAAAAACATCTGGCATCTCCGCAACGGGCCGAACCCCCCCACGCGTCTCCGCCGCGTGGAGTTCATCTGGGTCTGCAAGGACACGGGCTCCTTCGAGTGGTTCCAGACGCTCCTTTCCTCCCTGGAGGCGCAGAGCACCGAGGCGGCTCGGATCCCGGGGTCCTCGGGCGTCGAGTTCCTTAAGATCCACACGTACCTCACGCAGAAGCTCGACATGGACATGACGCAGAACATCGTGCTCAACTCGGTGGGGTCGGAGGTCGATCCGCTGACGGAGCTGAAGAGCAGGACCAACTTTGGGAGGCCCAACTTCCCGAGGTTGCTGCAGACAATGCGGGATGGGATCCTGGACCGGACGTATATTAATGGGCTGGAGAGTATGCGGACGACTGTTGGTGTTTACTTTTGCGGACCGTCGGTTGCGGGTAAGTCTTTCCCTTTCCTCAAGTACCGGGGTGGAGATGGTGCTAACAGAGGGTGGTTTTGCAGCTCGCGATATCAAGAAGGCTTGCAAGGAGGCGACTGTCGAGGAGGTCCAGTTCCGCTTCTGGAAGGAGCATTTCTAGATGCACATGTTCTAGAGCACGCGATTTCTCGCCGCTTTGAGCTTCGCCGCCCAGTGGAAGCTCGCCGCTCTGTGGAAGGGGGAGGGAACAAGAAGAGAAAGGGGCTGTCTTTCTTGGGATGGTTTCGTTCTTCCTTGGGCTGCGCGTTTCTTCGCTTAGCATGTTCATTTAGCCCTGCTATACACGACATTGGCCTTAACCCTTGCGTTCCGTGAGACTCGTTTTGTTATCCGGGGTGAAGCAAGACATGAGTGAATCCAGGCGGTGAAGTGTGGACTGAGGTGTGGGTGGCAGTCTCGCTAGTGTTTTTCATCTTCCGGCATCGGGGAGGATGGTTGGGAATGGCCGGGGATGGCATGGTGGCAGAACGGAGGGAGGTACGATGAGATATATAAGAAACGCCGACGTTTCTGGTCCCTTCTCCCGTCGTCTTTCATATTTTTACCTTTAGCTCCCTGGGACGGATTCCTCAGTCCGGCGTATTGGCGATATCCGCGACGTCCAGAAGTGACCCATCAAGCCCACAAGCAGCATCTCATTGTTTTCATGTCGTCCCGGTGCCATCTCGACGTCCAATTCCCAAGCCGTTAAGCTCCCAGCTTTCAACGTCGTCGCGGAGTACGAGACACCACTCCCGCCAAGACACGTCGTTCTCCATACTCCCGTATCCGTATCCCAACTTCGCTCCAGCTTCCACTCCCACTCCCACCCCTACCGCAACCGCAACCCCGAAAATCCCAATATACAGTAGCGTGTAATCACCCTGGGGCCCCTCTACTTGTAATTGCTATCGAGTACGAGGTACGTCCTCCCCCTCCCTAGCCCCCGCACGTCAGATTGGACGGGCAAAAGGGGTCCAAGCCAAGAGGCGACAAACTCCCAAATCTCAGACTCTCAAACTCTCATGTTACCATGCTACCATGTTACCGAACTAGCACAGAGATTACCACGTAATATCCAGCTCCTAGATCTAGTGGAAATGAAGTCCCACCCATGCAAAGGCAAGATTACTTGTACACCCGCCATCCCCCTTGCCCACTCCTTGCCAGTAGGGACGTCAAAGCTTGGCGAACATATCCCATCGCATATCCACGCCTTCACAACTTCACAAGTCCAGCATCACGCACGGTCACTCCTGACACAGAGCATCTCAAGACAGAGAACTCTGCCTGGAACATCACCCCGAGTTCCCATAGGACATGGCGTCGTCTTGATCCCCTCGAGAGGCAAGATACCGGGCTGGAGAGCAGACTTCACGAAACAGAGCCATCTTCACAAACCTCACAGCATCAAACACGTCATCATGGAAAAAATGTCTTTTTTTTATTCCTTCCACATTTCTAAGCGTATCTCAGCTACCCCAAAAAGAAAAGGGCCAAGCCGGCAGCGGTCGGATCACCATCATAGCCTGGCATAAGCCCAACGGCCGAGGCGAGTTCCACTCCCTCGCGCCGTCGACTCGGCTCACGAGGTTCAACTTGGGACCGGGACCATTATTATAGACACCGTTGCGATGCCGTCCCGCCCACCTAGATATCCATCCGGCAAGGCTCATTCCGAGCCCGTGTAGTTGCCGAGTCCGCCGCCCCAACTGGCCCTTTCTTTCCACCGAGTATTTTATTCCCTGCCTCCACGGCAGGGAACACCACCATCACTACCCAAACCACCACTCGAATTCAGTTCGAACAATCTTTTTTCCCCTTGCACCCCGGGACATCATTATCAGAACCGAAAAAAATCCCGGTTCGGCACCTCTAGCGTTTCCCCTCGTCACGCTCGCCTCGACTCGAAAAAAAGCGTACAAGTATTGAAGAGGGGGGATGAAAAAATGACGAGAAAATACTTGTGTAAGGGGGATGAAAAACCAAAAACCAAAAATGCGTGCCGTGCTGTGCTGCAAAAAGATCTGGATGCTTGAGTTGGGGGAGAATAACGAAAATAACGCGCAGAAAACCAACATGCAGTACAATGGTGGGGGGGTATGATTTCTCTTTTCGCCGACTTTTTTTTGTTTAGTTTGGCACATGAGATGAGATGAACAAAAGAAAAATAATAAAAAAATCGAGGATTGGAAACAAGAAATGTTAATTCTGGGGCCTCGACTTAAAAAACGATGCCATGCTGTAGATTCAGTTCGATCGCTGCCAAAAGTCCTCCTGCATGCAAGTGTTTCTTTCCGTAGATAATTTGGTCCGCGAGGACCCGAGTTTGGAGGGACCCGTCATATGTGTGGCCACACGGCAGGTGTTCCGTTGCCTGGCGCTCCTTCGTTCGCCGCGTTATTGGGGGCCGACGGCCACGGGATACCGGCCCTGGGCATGGGCGTCTGGCGTCGGAGTCGTCGGGCACCGGGAGCCCACCGCGTACTCGCGCCCCGCGCCGTTGTTGTCGAAGCACGTGCCGTCCGGGGTGATGGGCGGCGTCATGTATCCGTCGAAGCCTTTGACGGCAGCGCCTCCTTTGGCGTGCGGGGTGGCGTAGACGGCCGCCTCTTCCGAGGGCGGCGAGAGCGGCTGGCCAATAGCCTGGGGCCCCGTGCGCCTGGCGGCGGCGGCTTGCTGCTTCATGAAGTCGGCGAGCTTCTGCGTTACCCGCGAGTACTGGGGCGACGAGTACTTCTTGCCTAGGGACACCGACGGCTGGTGGAGGTGCTGCGAGAGCGTGATGAGCGTCATGTTCTCGGCGTGGCCCCACTCGCCGTCCGTGACCTCGGGCTTCCCTAGGATGGCGCGGGCGAGGGCGAGCGACGAGCGCGCCATGATCGTGGGCTTGGTCGAGACGAAGTCGCGGTGGTACAGGGCGATCTCGCTGAGGTACGCCGCCATGTGCTCCACCTCGGTGTCGTCCCGCTCGATGGCGACCAGCAGGTGCGTGAAGAAATCGACGGTCGGGTGGCCGATGATCCACTCCAGGGTGTTGAGGACGTGCATCTCCATCTGCGTGAACATGCCGGGGTCGTAGAGGCCGCAGCACATGTTGTTGAGCTCGTAGATCTGGGGGACCCGGTCCTTCTTGTCTCCGTACTTGGCGGCGATCAACAGCGCGGCACATCCCACGAGCTGGTAGTGCTGTTTATACACGACTCGCTTCGAGCAGTACCGGTCGAGTAGGTTCACCGCGAGGAACAGGGTTTCGGGGAGGAGCGAGAAGCAGGCGTGGGCCTCGATGAGGAAGTCGATGAGGTACGGGCGCATGAACCACTGGATTTCGCGTTGTAGGTCGATGAGGTTGGCGTCGGGCAGTGTCTCATCCTGGGACGGGGTTAGCCAAGGATATTCAGGTGGCGCACGACGGGGTCTTCGAGGCCAGATAACGGAAGGGCCGGCCTAGCGGGCCACGGCAAACGCTGCCCGGAAAGAACTCACCTCCATGTGGCGCAGGTGCTGCATGATGTCCTCGAGGTACTCGTCGGCTGCTAACCGCGAGAGCTCATTCGAGATGAGCTCTTGCCTGTTCCATGCCATGAGCTTGGCGGTCTCCTTGGCATCCATCCACGGGCGGCTGGGCTGCTCCCCTTCGACGAACATCTCATCGTCCTCGACGAATCTCCGGTACGCCATGGTTGAGGTGTGATGTGAAGAGCTGATGTGTGACGGGTGACGGTTGACGGTTTCGGATCAGATGTGGTCTGATCCTCAAGGATGTATTGAGAGAGCGTCGGGCGTTCGTTTTCTCCAGGAAACTCGGCGTTGGCAACAAATTATCGTGCGGGGAAGGAGTGGCGGTCTTGCAAAGAGACAAAAGGTGCTCCGGTATATCGCGAGGAGATACTCGAAACGATTAATCTAGAATTAGGATTAAAGAAGGAGCGTGTCGAAAATTAAACAGAAGGAATGACAATGGGCCTGATCGAAACGACGAGACGAGATAAAAAAAGAGAGAATGAATTGGTTCGGCGTCAAGGGACCGCACAAAACCTTGGGTCGGTTCCGACTTGGGAGGAGGCGGAGGAAGTCGGTCGTGGGTGGGTGGTGAGACCGTTTAAGGGGGTTTTTGTCGATTGGACGGAATCTGTAATCATTGGACCGAGCTCAGCTGGCGTTCAATTTCCCAGTTGAGAGACAAAAGTGGAGGCATTGATGCAGGACAGAAACAGGGATCGAGAACAAAGGCGCCGAAACACAAGCCACCTGAACCCAACCCCACAGCACCTATGACGGCCACCGCCGCCAGCAGACAGTAGGCAGCAGCAGCGGAAACGGCGTGGAACGAACGCGGCACCCAAAAGAGCAGAAAACATGACGCATTCGACCCGGCCGAAGACGGCTTCGAGGTACCACGAGGATAAAACAAGGAGAGCTCCAACTTACCGCCACGGTTCTTGATGCCAAAGTGGCTTGCAGCGACCGACACAAAGCCGTGATTTGAGCCGAGTTCCTGAGGCAGGTGGGAACAACGAGCTAACGTCTCCCACGGGACAGACCTCAAGGACTAAAGTGCCAAGCGAGGGTGATTAGAAGCCGCTAAGTGAAGCCGAATCGTGACAGGACACTCGACTGTACAAGGGCGACACGAGCACACGCAATTAGATCGAGGCAACTCCGGGGGAGGCATGAAACGGAACAGGCCGGGGCGATATCTCCATACCTGCTCAACAACCCCGCAAGGCAGGCTCCTTTTTACTCTGGACTCCTCCGAGTGCCCGAAGTCATGTAGCGTCTCGATCCTTCCCGTGTAGCCACGAGCGAGCGACTGGAAGCGATTGGGACGTCGTTGGATCTGTCGATCGAAAGGCAGGTCGATGTGGGGATTGCTCGATTCGAGTTCTCGCACCGGAATGTCGGGATCCTCTTTTTGTCGTGGTCGAAAGGACAGACTGAACTGAAACTGGCAGGCAAAAAAAAGAAATTTGTGGTTGATGGGTGAAGTTCCGTAAGTCGAGGACCTAGGAACAACGAGGTGGACGAGAGAAAAAATATGAATCTCCGTCCGGAAGTGGTTTCTCTCCCTTTTCTCCCTTCGAATTGGATTCGATGGTCGTTCCCCAAGCCTTATATAAGAAATACAAGGGCAAGGTTTGGCCGGGCCTAGGAGGTCGGTGTCTCGAAGCGAGGTCGACGTTCCCTTTTTTTTGTGTTCGGCACGGCTGTGGACTCGAGAGCGTCTCCGCCTTTCCTACGTCTCTACGCTTTGTGTTGCGAGAGATTGAGGGGTCCCCTTCTGCTGTGCGAAGGTCTGGGAGGAATGGACGGGGAGAGAGAATGAATGGATGGGGAGGAGGAGGAAAGGGCGGAGGGAGGTGGAGGTTGGATGAAGGCGGACGAGACGGAAAAGGATTGGAAGAGAAGGTGTTTTAACGAGCAGCAGCTTCCCATATGTAGCGGGTCCCCCGGTACGTACACCGCAGGTACTTTGCAGTATTACACAGGAGCGCCGTGGGCACAGCTGAGGAGTGGCAGCGGATGTGTGGGAGTGGGGGAGTGGGAAGTAGTGTGGGCGTGTGTGGGCTCTCTGGGCGTGTGCAGCGCGGTGGGTGTCAAGAGCCATGGGACAATGCACGCGCTGCTGGCCGTGTTGACTGGACCGTTTCCCCCCCTAGCGCGTGCCTCGTGTGGTAGTGGGCGGGAGATTGTTTGTGGTGCCGGTAATACGGCGCAGCGCACGGATTAGCGGGCGGGGGGGACGCTGGGAAGGGGAACCTGGCACTTTTCGTCCCCTGCAGCTCCAGCGGAGGTACCTACGGTCGACTCTCCCGGTTCGCCTCCAGGTCGGTTGTGCCAGGGCACCGACGCGCGGGAAGGCCGCCTCGTAACAAAGGGATTCAATTAGGACCGGCGTGGTACAGGCGAGACGCGTGCCGCACCCGTTGACTCTCTCTTTTGATTCTTCGAGGTTTGTGTGGCCTGCCTGTCGCCTGTCAGATGTCACCCAGCAGTCGGAACACGATTTCGCTTCGATCCGCCCACATGTACACCTAATGCCTAGTCTGGATAAAAAGCAACGGCGTCACGGGGAATTAGGCTCGTCTCAATGTCTCTCCTGCAAGCGCTCAAACTGGAACTGGCCCCTTTACCCTGCGACGGTGGAGACGGTATCGATTTGGTTTTTTTCTCCGTTGCTTCTCCAATCTCACTCCGGGGTATTGAGGCCTCGGCTCGAGCGTGAAATCGGCGGGTGAACAGCACAACTAACGGAACGGAGCAGACGGATCGCCGGGCTGGGATGAGCCCGTGTCATCCCTGGGCGAGCTAGGGACGAGTGGCTGGCAGAGCTTCTCGGCGGCCGCTTCCCCCCTCACGCTTGCCCGTACGGAATCATTTACGGACGGCCATGTCGTGTGAGCCGTGGGGCGAGTCCCTCTCCCTCACTTCGGTGACGCCTTAGCGCAGCAAGGGTCGAGAGGCGGACCTCACACTTGCAACTCTTGCTAGCGCTCGCGGCGGGGCGCGCGGCCGGGTTGCGTTAGCCGGGCGCAGACGCGTTTTTTCTCTCGGGTCCAGATCCTTCTGTGAGAGGGCGAGTGGCTTGCGTTTCCGTGAATGAGGATTCGCGGCGGATGAGCTCACTGTGGGTCCGAATAAGTCTGGGGTACCAGGGATAACTTTGTGGTAAGGCTAATGATGTCTGGCATAGGGTAATGCGCGAGATTAGAGATGCATATGATATGCCCTAGACAAGTGCTAAATTTGGCCGTGGTTCGGGCCGCGGGAGCAGTGCCAGCAAGGGCATCGAAGCAGAATATATCAGACCGCCTGGCCGGAGAGGCGGTCTCTGGCATCGTCCATAGCCCTTGCTTAATCTTGATGTTTGTTTAGATCTCCGCAATGCACAAGGCGGCCGGCTGGTCTCGGTGTACTTGTAGGCCTAGTACGTGTCGCGGTGGTGCACGCGGCCGCGACCGCTTACTGCAGGAGCCGCTATAACATCATTGCTGACTGCTCGCCTGGGCGGCGCGGGCCATTCTCGGGACTTCCGACGCGAGGCCGCAAGTGATTAACCTGCGGCAGGGGTCTGGATGGGGATATGTCAGGAGCCAGGTCTCATCTGGCGAGCGAGTCCTCGTCTGGCCGATCGTGGGTCCTGTGAAGAGCTCCGTCCCCCTATTCCGTCAGGAGATGCTCCCTTTTGGTTGGATTGGATAAAGGCGGAAGCAATTGGAATCCATAATAAATCCCCGTCCCGGAGCCTGGGCAAATCATGGGTATGTGGCAATATGACGGCGCTGGTAATCCCGGGGATCTTCGCCCCAGCGATCCACCCGAGACCGAGCAATCGGAGCGCAGCGTTCAGCAGCGGCTACTCGTACTCGAGGACGCAGCATCCCGGCCATCGTACCGATTTCGACCCAAGTCCGTGGAGTGTGTCATGTTGCAACACAGCCATATGTGTATCCGAGCTGTGGCATACGGGAGAATCAAGAATTAATCGGGATGTGTATGCACTGACGACATTGACAATGATCGGATGGATGTACTTTGTATTATGGGCCTCCTGTTTGGCCGGTCGTCTTGGTGCAGGATGACAAGAGACCAGGCGCTGCACCAATGAGAATCCCCAGACACGGGAGCTCCCACAGTTCCATGCGTGTCATGAGTGGACGAGGACAACCACTCACACGTCGCCGTTGCTCTTCCCCGTTTAGGTCGCGCCCCCGGCCCCGGTCCGGTCCCTTTGCCCCCAGTTTCGACCCGCGAATTCCCCGGTGTTCGAAAAAGGAGCCAGCCAAGGTCGACCTTACCGTGATACTCTTGCTCGGGAATACCCGAGTTGCAAACCATGTGCACCCCCGTCTTTGATTACCCCTCGAATCGACGGGCATGTCAGAGCCCGCCCTCGGCCGTCGATGACGAAACGGCCGCCGGGAGGCGGACAAACTTGGCGGCCTCGACGTGGGGCCCTGGGACTAGCGTGGCTGCATGCGTGCATGGCTTTGTGCTTGTGCCTGGTACTAGTGGGGCACTTTATACCGAGGACTGAGCCTAGTGCTGTTTGATCCGCCGGAGCACCTGAACAATTACTTATACAAGTACGCACGGCCAATTAACAAGACTGAAACATCTAATGATGCCGTCTTGGAATCAAGGCAGGCAGTCAAAATGACGCTGCCGGCGAGTTTGGAGCAGGTCTCAGTCCACGGAGGCTTTGGGGCGTCCTGCCGTCACAACTCCCAGCCATTCGGACTGCTCCGCACACGCCGAATTAGCTCCTTCATTGTCTGCCCCGCCAAGTCTTGGCTGCAGCTCCCTCATCCGCCCTTTGCCCCTCTGCACCCGCCAAGCATCAACGGAAGCTTCATTTCTTTACGGACATGACCGTCTGGTCTCTCACGAGCCGCGACATCTCGACATCCCGGCCTGGGACATGCAATCACTCAAGGGGACGGGAGCTCTGCATGATGGAGACACCCCGCAAAACCAGTCAACCCTGACCCGAGCTTGCGGAGTTGTCTCGGGGCGTTAAAACTCTGTCCACATCAAAGGGGGCCCCCAGCCCGACACGTCGTATAAACGGCGCCCGCCCCAAATCAAGCCGGGGCGAAACGAGACGCCGGCACTCGTAAATGCCCCTCATCTACCTCGTGAGCATCCACCCGCCAACCCCCCATCGATACCGCTCGCGCCGCAGGTTCCCACCCTGCCGCAGCAACGTCGCGGCAGAAAAAAGTGATTTTTTTTTCTCTGCGCGGGGGTTTTTATCGTCCGCGATAACGACCTTAGGAAGGTTAGTGAGGAGGCAGTATGCAGCAGAAATTTTCTTCACCGCGATTCGGAACCCCTCACGACGGGTCCCGCCAGGCCGAGAGTTGCCGGGATTCCGCAGGGGATGCCGAGGACGAGGACGGAACTTTTAAGAAGGGCGGTGTCTTGGGATCATCGAAGCCGCGAGAAGGAGATCAGGCTGCGAGGTACAAGGGTGAGGTATCTTCCATGTCGGCCCGTCTGGCCCCCCGCGTGTCCCCACCAGTTCCCAACTGGCTGGGACTGGGAACCCGCCCCAGGCGAGACCCAGTGGACGGGAGGCGGGAACTTGTGATGAGGACTCAAATTTCGGGACATGTCTCGGAGGTTGACGACGGGAGGAGGAGGCAGCCTTCTCAGCTATGCAGAACCCGCATGGAGAGGCAAGTTGAGGCGCCGCTCGATTGGACGAGGACGGCGCCGCATCTGGGAGGCTGCATCCCCGGTCAGCCAGGTTCGTAGCGCCACAATATCGAGGCGGCGCTTTTTGCTTTATCCATCCGATGTGCCCTCGGGTGCCCTGAATAGGACCCTGGAGATTCCCCTTCGTTTCGTGAATGGGACCCGCTGTTACAGCGGAGTTTAAGGGGTCCCAACGGATGACGGCTCCAGTCTTTGGACCCCTATCAGACGGCGGGAGGGTCGCCCGGCCCACGCTCCTGGCCTATAACCAACGGCCTATTACAAGCAAAATTTGAGGACAAGAAGCAACAAAAGCTGGGCTCAGGAGTCAGGCCGAAACGGGCTGTGCGCCCTCTACTGAGGTACCAACTCCACTTAAACCCATTGATATCTCGGATCTTCGCCCAGTTACTTTAGCCCCGCCACCACAGCCAACAGATACTTGTACAGAAACCACGCTCCGCAAGCACCATCCTCCCGTCCCCGAACAGAGCGATGTAGCATCAGAGGTGGTCCCCGCACCTGCAACCCGGGACAGGGCCGCCTCGCACGCGTGGAAATCCCGCCTATTATCCCGCCCCTAAACGCGAGGGAAACGCGAGTCTCCCTGCACTTTGCGCGTGTCGACTTTTTTGCTACTTTATTTTTCTCACCTCTTCGCGTGCCGCGTCGTGCGTCTGGATCTCCACGACCGTGCGTTTTTTTTCTTTGTAGTGCTTTTTTTTATGCTAGTGTTTTCACGGCAATTGAGGTGGTTGGAAATTTGTCCGCAGATTCAGAGCAGGCCGCGGTTGGGTTACGCACGCGGTGAAGTCGGATTCGTCATGCTCGCTGTCCTTCCACGATGAGACCAGGCCTTGGATGTTTGGCTTCGTCAAGCGCCCGCCGTCATCTCGCGTGCAAGACCTGCAGTCACGACATCCTGTGCCATACAAGGGCGACTCGCCCATATCCTCACGCCGTTCCACGACAGCGAAGCGTTAAAGAGCAATTTCTACATTCCATCCCTGGCATCTGCCGCGGCGGGCCCCTGCACTGCTGTGCCCCCATCCCCCATCCTAGCCCCCATCGCCATTCGCTCGAAACAAGCGTCATACCGCCCTCAGCCCGCCTCCCGCCTGGGTAGCCTCCCCCGTGCAGACCCCAGAGCGTGCCACGAAGCCCGCAATATCGAGCCTTGTCGCCGTGTGACGGGTGGCGTTGCCGTTGGGGCCCGGTCAAATGGGAGGGCTGTGGTTGCCTACTCTACATGCATGTAACGGATATGTGCCAGGGCAGGTAATGAGACTTGTGCTGCGGTGGGTATGAGGTTTACGGGCGACGGCTTCGAATCTACGTACATGGAAGTGGAAGGTATCATTAGGGACATGGCGTCTTCGCTTAGCGGATCGTCTGCACAGGCTCCGATGGCTCCACACCAGATCTCCAGATGACACTTCAATCTCGGCGTCTCATCTTCAGACCGATCGGGTCGCCTCCCCGCGGGCCCCGTGTGCGGAGGCCAGCCCCTGAGGCCCGGACGCTGCCACACTGGGCCTCTGCCCCCGAGCACACAAACAGGAAACGGGGTGAGGATTTCGGTTTAGCTGGGAAGGGTCGTATCGGGCTGACGGGCTTGTGGTGGCTGCACGAACTATTATGCTCGGTGTGGGGGGGGGAAGGCAACCGCGATCTCACCATGTAACGCCTCCATCACGTTCTTCGCCGCGCACGAGAAACCTCGGTAACGATCAACACGCCAGCTCATACACCAGTCCCATCAACGCGCCCGGCCGCCTGGGCCGCCCAGATCTCCGGGAGACCGGCACACACCTTCCTGAAGAAGATATTCCAGGTTTCCGGACCTCGCATCCGACGCCGCGATCAGAACCGATCGGCGGCACCCAAGGAGCTGAGGGACGTCTTGGCGTACGGGGTAATTCCGGGAACAGGATTCCCCTCCACCCATTATAACCCTTTTGGGAAGTTGGGTGGTGGGGGCCCAGCTCCGCCTTCCCGTCTCCGTCATGCCCTTCCGCGATCGGGTTTTTAGCTCAGGGGCTACGTTATCCACGGTCGATCAGATGGTTTCCCCATGTTGAACAGACGCGGTTGTTTCCAATCAATGTCGTTATTATCGTCTATCGTCGTGGTGGGAGCTCGGCCTCTCGTCTTCGACCACGACACCAGGCCACGGCCTGTGTACTGGCCCTCGGTCGCCGCTCGCTTACTCCCCCACAAGCCTGTCAGCGCGGACCCCGCGGGAGCGTCTGAGACCGAGGCCAGGCCCGAGACGCGACCTTGCTAGCGAGGAGCTTCTGGAGACACCAATTGGCCGGTGACGTATCGTGAGCATGTTTAGGGATAGAATTCTCCGGGCCAGAGACCAATGCGCGACCTGCCTCTTCACGGTCGAAAAGCAAGGCCATTGTCTGTTCCCCGGCCTTGTTTGTCTCCGAGGCCACTTATTTCCCGAGACGGGTTTGTGCCAGGGTTTCCTTGGTTCGACATCCGCTGGAACGGTACCGCCCACCCTGCTCTAAATGTGCACCTCGGTCAGGCCCATCCTTCCTGATATATCCGTAGACCCGACGAGCCAAAATCAGGTAAAAACATGCAAGCGGTTCCCTGAAGCTGCGTCTTCCAAGCCGGCCACGAGCTCTGCCCCTCGCTTCACCCCCGGCATCAGCATAGGGCTATTGATTGAGGCGCACCACGCCAATTGGAGTCCCCGCGCCCGCCAAGTCTTGACACCGCGGGGCATGGGATCCGGGCGGAGGCCGTCCCGGCCGCGCTATTGGAGAGACCTGCAGCTAATGCTTTGTCCACTTCAAGGTTTCCAAGGAGGGGTCGTATCGAGGCCTCCCTTCCCCTGGCCTGCGTAATAATGACGGCGCCCGTGGTGCCGGAGCCTGCGTCGTCTGCATTGAATCCTTTCGCTGTCGTGCTTTAGCGCCCCCCGATGGTGTCGCGTCGAGGGGGGCTGTGTGGTGTCTGTTATCACGGATCGGGCATGGGCGCGGTCTCAGCTGGGTTGGGGTTGCCCTCGCATGCTGACGACTCACGGTGGAGGACGGGTGATGACATGCTTCTGGTTTGGACCACTTACATGGGATTTCGGGGCGGGTGGACGCTAGGCGGGGTCGCGGTGGCGGATTCGGTATGATATGGCAGTGCCCCTCTCCGAAAGGGGCTGCCCGGGCAAGAGGTATTGTCCACCTCCGAACACGCATGCGACGTCAAGTTTGCATCCGGCAAGGACAAACTCCTGAATCTTCTCACCCTGTCTCGTTGAAACTCACACATGGAGGGGCACGCGAGCACTGGAATTGATGCACGTGCATGTGCAAGCACGAAGCAGGGGAGCCCCCGAGTTTGTTCCGTCCATGGCCTAAACCCTCAGGGGCTGCCCCACGCGAATAAAAGCAGCCTCACGACTAGCGCAGCATGAAGGGGGGAGATTTGGACCGAGAGACTCGAGATTCCGATCACCAGTTCCCACGCCGCGGGCGCGCCACCGAGCCGACCGGCCAGTCGATCCCGAGCACGCCAAATTCCCAGTCTCCATCCACCTCCCGTGCACTCCCTGCATCGGGTGGATATCAATAAACGTTGTTTTATACCATGTACGCGTTCGTCAGCTCACTTACCGAGCCCAAGACCGGGGGACCACAATTGCGGGGGCTGACCGGCTCGTTTGGGCCGGGCCCTTTCTCGAAGGAGAAGGCTGTCCGGCGGGGTCATGCGCTTTTCCCGGGATATCCTGGGATCTTGAAGCTTGGGATGCCCCTCTCGGGCGATTCCTGGTTTACGGGCTCATTTCCCTGGTTTTCCGAGACGAGACAATCCAGAAAGCGCGTCTTCCGCTAATGTCGCCCATCGTCAGTTCGCCCCTGATGTCGTAAACATAACAACTCCGACAGTCCAATCCTCAAAAACACAATTCTCTGACCCTCTCCGAAGAACTGGCGCTAAGGACGGCGCTGCGTCACGTCCCCACACCGTCCCAAGGAGGGGGGAAACAAGACCCCTGTCAGGTGCCAGAGCGAGAGAAAAACACACCGGCGCGGCGACGCCGCCGCTAAAACGCCCGACGCGTAAAGTGACTGGCTGTCAAGCGCCCCGCTACGGAATTAGCGGGAGGGGAAACGCGACTCGCCTGCCGTTCGGCGCACCGGCGGTCCTTAAAAGTCCGTACCCACTTGACGGTGCCCAGGGTCGGGACGGGATGATTCGGAGGGGGGACTGGGCGTTCGAGGTGATTCGACTGTATCGCGTATTCAACTGCGAGCTAGAGGGGGTACTGCAGAGCTTTTTATCCTCGACAAAGACGACGAGATGCTCGCGGCCCGTTCTAGAAAGCTTCTTACCTCGTACGGTTGGCGCCAGGTGATCGCCGCGGGTGGGGATCGTGGGGTCTGGGGCCAGTCGCGGTAGCGTGGTGGGGCCGTTAAGCTACTCATGCAGGACAGCTTCATAGGTGGGTGCTCCACATGGCACAAGTTCATATCTCTGAGCATGTTGGCATGGGAGGCAAGCAAGGAGCTTGGAGACCTCGACCAGAGCAGGGTACGTGTCGAGATTGGGCGGTTGTAAGCAATATCCATGATACCGGTTACCTAACAGTGTCGATCTGGGACGTGGGAATGCAACCCAACTTTATACTCGGGTCGGCTGTGCTATTAATACTTGTTCCCCGTATTAGCCCCCTGCACAATTGCCTTATGACGATCCGATGCAACCCCTGTCCCCGATCCACTGCAGCTCCATCTCATGCATTGAACTGTCCCCCCCTTTCGGACACAAATCCCCCAATCGTGTTCGACAATGTCACGATATTGCTTTTTCGCCTGCTGCCATCAGGGCAGGGAAGTGCCAGATAAGCCCGGATCCAACGGCTTCGTATCGCGACTCCCAACGAACCGGTTCAAGCTCGTTCTGCATCCGGCTAGCCCGCCATGTGGAGCCCGAGAACTTAGCCCCGGCGCCAGTGCCGCATACAACGGCCTTGGCTCGCCCTCGCCCTCTTGGCTCACCCCTTGGTTCATCTCGTCCCGACACCCCATCCCCCAAGCGACGGAGCATGTCGTCGCCCGGTCAGCCTCAGGATGCAAGGGGAGAAGATTTCGTTCCGTGAGGCGTCTTTTCATCTCCCGTCTCCCGGCCAAGTCCCGAGACGGGGGGATGGGATATTACCATAATGTTGGGGCGGGAATGAGAGATTGGCCGGGGCCTGCGAGGTACGAAGTATGAAGTATCTCGTTTGCTCGGAGTGAATGACGGAGATTTAAACGCGGCGCACGGCCTCACGGGCAGGTGCCCGGTTTCTGTCAACCCCAGACACGGCTAGCTTCTCAATCGAGACGTCACAGTGTCATCCCCTCAAAGGATGCGGGCCCCGTCCCGCGTCCGTTGGTGGAGGGCCGTCATGGGGGACGCGGCTTGGGAAGGACCATTAACGTGTATGCTTACCTGTATATCCAGTACGGAGAGTCGCTTCCGTCGTATGGTACCGAGGGATGGGTCGGCCTTGTTTCGACAAGCTCCGGGTTCGAGGGATGCTCGCATTCTGGTCATAATGGGCGCACGAGCTCTTCCATCCTTATGATATATCTATCGTATGAGCCTCTCCTGAACGAAGCCTCCTATCCCTTGCTTCCATGTTCCGGCCCACCCCCGTGCCGGGACTGAGTATCACGCGCGGGAAGCGGGATGCCCGTCGGGGTAAATCCCCCCGCCCGGGGCCCCTGATAGGCCAATGGCTCGCGATCCATGTCCCGAGCGGGAGCTCCTGTGTCACCTCACTTCAACCACAGAAACAGGAGACGAGAGGAGTGCCAATGTTACCTGGGGGTAATATATATTACTCCGTGGGATTGCGGGATATAAATAATACCCGAACCTCAGATTGGGTGCGTAGGGGGCCCGTGGCACTTGATGGGGCCATGATCCATACTGGGATTGCGGCGGGGACGGTTATGGTTCCTTGGCAGTGGCGTCACGGTTCGATATGAGTGCGGAGGTGATATTCCGTCGGGGCTCCATGTTGGTCGTGAGGCTAGGGCAGATATAAGATTACTCTATGACCTTGCCTGCTTAGCCCAGCGTGAAGATGTGTTCCAGAAGCGCCGTTCCCTTGACGGCGGTGCCAAGGTCTATCCTACTGGGGCCCGTTTTGTTCCGCAAAAGTACAAGCATCTTGCCAACCCGTACAACTCCTACAAGCTCGAGCATCTCTTCTAGACGGCTCGAAAACCATGGAGAGTGGTGAGAGGCGAGAAACAGGCGCTCGGGCGCCCTGTAATCTCCTTTACCCGCGGGCCCCGGCCAGCGTCCCGCCCGCCGGTCACCCGCACGGACAGCCATAAGCGGGAAACAAGGGCGGAATGGCACAAAAGAGTACTCGAAAATCATACCTCGAGCAAGGGGGGGTTGCGCCAGTGTCGAGCTTTCACCCTGCGCTACGTGGTACGTGGAGACCTGGAAGTGAACAGAGCAGGGATCGCCGCGGAGTGCAACGTCCAATCGCGCGGTGGATGAGAATGCAACGCGCCGAGGACGCCTTTTGCTCTGATGGGACCTCGTGAAATGAGGTTGGCGCCCTGGTCTTACAATGGAGATGGAAGCGGAGTCGAGGATCCTCTTGCCAAGCTGCGCCGGAGTGTTCCACACTCGACGTGCCAACAAAACTTCTCCGCATGCCGTACCGAGCACAAGAAACCTTGGTTCCGTGAGCGTATCGAAACGCCATGGCCCCGTAGAGCCGGGTCTACCCCGGATAGAAAGAACGCGGGAGACAGGGGTTGGGCCCGAGGGATAACCGGTGGATACTCCGCCGCGGTGCACGGAGTTCGCCGTCCCCTTTTCAAGAGCCTGCTGCTCTTTTCTTTATAAGTGCGAGGTAATAGTGGTCCTGGGTGCTGCGATTATAACGGTAATGGCGCGGAATTCGGGCCCTCCTCCCCGTACGGTGCTCACCCGGCTTGGTGATTCAAAGGAAGGAGACGCTCGGCGAGTTCCGTCGTCAGCCCAGCGTGTCAACAAACACAAGCACATGTGAGCTCGAGGCCCTTGGGCCCCGAGGCCCGCTGGTATCTAAACCCAAACACTCCGCCACCTCCGCGCCGCCCTCTCCACGGAGCTAGAGATATCCCCCAGGCTCGGCCCGGTAGTACGCCCTGTAAGCCAGCGCGTCGAGGTTGCAGCGGTCCACTTGATCGCGTCGGTGCTACAGTCCAGGGACGCGAGGTAGCTGGGCCAGAGCTCTAAGCTCCAGTGGAGGACTCACAGTTACGAGTAAAGAGTAGATAGCGACGATCGCCCGGAGAGGTAGTGGATGTAGGTCCGGAAATCAGGTGCGCTGCAACCATCTGCGACGACAAGTAAACAAGCTAAACACATGTCCTGGCGTGGCGGAACTCGTGCCATCACTCGAAGGAGATCCAAATTGTGAGAATACATTGCTCCGGCCCGGTCGGGAAGTAGGAGGTGGTCTTAAGGGACGGGAAACAGGCACAGGCTATCGACACGGGGTAGAACATACCCAACCGAGTTTGTTCGTCGGGCAGATATGAGCTTAATTGGCGCTGGTCCACCATGGTTGAAACGCAAAGGCCTGTCCGTCTGGATACGTTTCTCGTGGAACGTACATCCTATCCGGGACATCCACCCGCCCATCGTCCCGTCAGACCTTGCTCCCGTCGCACCCGGGCATAATGTATCGCGGTGTTATAGCTCACAATAGGAGGCGAGGACCGCACGAGCTCGGGATGGGATCTCAGCCGAGAAACTAACGGCCGACGGCTCACATCCGCGCCAAGTCACGGACGGGAAGAGCGAACGGGAACCATGCTTCCACGAGGTCCGTCCGCCGCGTCGTTCTCGCGTCCGCCCAGACAAAAAACAACACACCAGAGAGTCCCATGCCATCTCCCAGCGTCTTTAAGCCGTCGTTGTCAGGGCTATGGAGGCCACTTTCCAAGGGTCCAAAACCCCGATATCCGTGCAACACCAACACTAGCTCCACGCCCGGCATCGTGATAAGAAGATACCAAGGCCTCGTCTGACCTGTTACCGGGCTGCCGGGGATAGATCGAGATTGTGGAGGACTGCGACCAATAGTGCGTCGCAAGGGCAGGTTGGCGCGCATTGGGATAACAATACGGGCGCATCGCGGGCCACGATCCCCACGCGCATCGGAGCTCTGGACCAGTTACAAGCTCCGGAATCACACTTTACGCGGGGCGGGGTTCCCGCCTTTTCCCCCAACGCGACGAGACGCGGACGGGACAATACCACATCGGCTTCCGTTCACATGCAACGGCAGCTCCCAAAACACCCCGTCGAGCCGGGCGCTTTCCCCTCAATAGCCTGTCCAAGAAGGGAAAAGAGGATGGCGTCTACCTCTGTACACTCTCCCTAATCCGGTAATAACAGGTAGAAAAATACCGCGAGCTCCCTCCAGTCAGCGCGGGGTATCGCTCTCCAGGCGTCTCCGAGACGCATGGTGATATGAAGGGCCCGCTTTTCAGCTTGTCTCTGTTTCGGCGTCGCGTAATCGTCGAAGGGAAATTCTCCGATTGATGCGAGGTACGAGGGGGATGCCGCGGGAGGGGGGATTGTTTGTGGACGCGCGACGTGTTTTGGGTTACATCTGACAGCTTGCAGCTTACCCAATTGCTGACTTTTTGAAAGTTGGGCCTCCCCAGGAAGGGGAAGAGCAATGGTGTCTGCGTCGATGAGTTTAGAAGCGCTCGTGGGGGGTTCGGCATGGCTGTGATGCTTCGGGTTGTTAGTCGTGGGCCGTCAGTGTTGTTCCCCTGTCCTCCCGAGAACTATGAAGATCCTCGCAGCTCGGGATATGCTGCTGGCAGGATTCCTCCACTCCGGATTCACTGACTTCACCGGGCGTCGAGCTCAAGTAACACGGATCCAGATAATCACATCGTCAAGCACACGTAGTACCCCCATCGAGCGGCCTCGCCCCACGGTCCGTCACAGACCACCACAGCACCGCCAAACCAAGTGCATGTCACCGCCAGACGTGCCGCCTACCCGAGATCGTGCACAGTACGTTCCACCGCCGCCTGCGCCTAGCCCCATCCAGAGGTCACAGGCGATTCCGCGCCGCGTCGAGTATCGTGGGACCGGCCCCTGCTGTGTCTCCAGTCGTGGAGGTGTGGGCTGTGGACTTGACGGCGCACGAGTCTGGGGAAGTTTGAGTCGGGGGATACCGGGGAGGTGGGCTTTGTTGTCTTGCTGGGTGTCTTGGGGGGATGACCACCTCGTTCTTCGGGAAAGCTTCCATACTCCAGATTATGACAGGTCTCGCGCGAGCCAGGAGATGCCGGGAAGACATCTGCAAGGCAGCGGGCATAACCGCCATGCGTAGAGTTACCGCCCACATCATACGCACGAGCACCCCCATAACATCCAGCAACGCCCCGAGACGCCAGAAACAGGCTGAACGGAGGGAGGGTACCGCCAGATATGCGCAAAAAAAGGGGGCGTGTCTCAAAACACCGGTAGATACGAGATCGTGAGACCGTCGATCGGTGGAACCGTGCCACGAGATCTACGCCGGGAAGCGTAGAGTCGGTGACACCAGGGATCATGGACGGATCGAGATGGGCTGTGTGGCAGTGGCGCACCCTCCACATCCCCGTCTTCGCCGGACGTCGTCTCTTTGCGCCGCTTTGGGTGCTGCTTGGGGCACGACAGGTGCCAGGTCCTGGGGCGCTCGCGTGCCACGGATATACACGTCACCCTCGTGGCGCAGACTCGCTAGGGTCCTGCGGCGACCAATACATCTGGGGGATACGGCATATCGTGCGTCAAGGTTAAATGTAAGCGAGGCTGCGTCGGGCTCTGAGACTGTCTTGGCCGCCCGGTGGGATCATCGGTGCCAAGCTCAATCGAGTCATCGCGGGAGACGAGGCATGGATTCTGGCGTCGGTTTGCGCAGCCGGTTAGAAGCGGCTTGTTTCGCTGGGATTGCGGACATGTTGCGCACGCAGGATCGACTCGACCTATAGTTCGCAGAGTCAGAGAGTGGAGGGACGGGGATGTCAACTCTTGCGGGTGATCTCGTCTGTCAAGAGGGGTCCCTGCGGTGAAATACCTCCAGACAAGGCAGAGGACCGGTCGAGCATCATGGATCAGAGCCCACACGATTCTGGATACCGCCTGCTTGAACTGTTCTGGGCCCGAACTGGATGCATCGACTGTTGCCGTGAGCTTCCCCGTGTGCGACGAGGCCGCCTTGCCTCCCAGAGGTACCATAGCTCCGATAAGCGTGAACCTCCCCGTCCAGACCATGCCATGGCAGCGCTTCCCTGCTTGCAAGACTTGGACGAATCCATGTCCGCGCGAGATTACCAGACACGAAGGCTAGCCTCGCGGCGACTGGGAACGTCGGACTGGAGAGTTGACACTAGCTCTCCTGCTCAGTTCATCGAAACCGGCTAGAAAAGACAGCCTTCAGCCAAGGAAGATTAATAGTAGAGCGCGGCTTGTGGCTCCGATACGTGCCTTCCCGAAAGCGCGGCGGTAAGGTCGAACCCAAAACTTCGCCAGTTTGCTCTCGCAAGGCGAGGACGCTTGCTGCAGTCAAGGCTGGTACCGGCGTTTGCTTGAAGACATATTCGGATATGGACAGGCCGCCATCCGCAAGCTCAAAACGGCTTTCAGGTAGATCCAAGGTAGATCCAAGAGTGTTGTTAAGAGAGTCGCCGTACCGTTGTCCCTTGGCCCCTGGATGTGTCGAGGACCTGGTGACAGCATCCCGGGACAATCCAGGCTCAGAGTTGCATGCGTGCCGTGGCATCATACCCGAGCTCCGAGGGCATGGGAAGGATACTCTCGACTGCTTGTCATATCCATCTGATAGAAGGGATGTCCGCTGGCCTTCCGCCAGTCGAATGGGCCATCCGATAACGAGCTCTGCTCTCCATAGATCGAGAGTCCTCGTCGCCCAGAGTATAATGAGCTCGCATGTAGTATTCGTACTTTGAAGAGCTTCGACGGGCCGCCTAGGGCTAACCTCAGTGACCCCTTCCTTCTGAAAGAACCGGTGACCCTCTGGAGAGGTCCTTTAGGCGTTCCTATGGGCGTTTCTGCGGTTCATCACGTCAACTCGATGGAATAACGGACGCTGCTGTCGTACCGCAGGCCATCGACTAAAGAGAAGCTCAAAGAGCGTAGCTGAAGTCTGGTTCATAAACGTCAGAGGATGAAGGTTGGAAGGATGATATCAGTGTTGTGTCGGGCGGAACCCGGGTCCCGGTTCTCAGGGGCAGCGCGGCGGACATGCGGTAACTCGATTTGGCTATGCCGTAAGTCAACTCCGCTTGACCCCGGTAGTGGAAAGTGCGGAGATTCGGACTCGGAATAGCCAGAATGGGTTACGGCATCGCCGCACCCGCCATTAGCGCAGCCAGGGTCCAGGAGGCAAATATGTATTAAACAAACACTATTATGCCTCTATCGGGGATATTCAGACCCCCTTCATCCGACGTCACCATTGAAGAGGTTTCACCTCGAACATACCGGGATTTATATCTTGTTGGGCCTCTTACTTTCTCATTTTGATAGCCGGCAGTTAGACCTCCCTATACGCTCGTAACCCATAGTAGTCCTGCATTACAAATTGAATGGGTCACAGTACGGCATAGGGTAGAATCGACCGCCGCCTCCCCCGCTCTCCCGCCTCCGCCTCCACACATCTCCGCCCGTCATGTTGCGATGGTAAGCACAGGGTCCCCCGGGCGCATACGGCGATGAACTAGCAGCTGACCCGGCCGTCTTCAGGTACCAAGGGGTGCTGGCCCGCCGGCCCATCCTCACGCAGTGCGTCACGACGGGCGTCCTGATGGCCACGGGCGACACCATCGCCCAGCAGGGCATCGAAAGGAAGGGCGTGGAGCACGACTTCACGCGAACGGGGCGCATGGCCTCCTACGGCGCTCGTGAGTCCCCCCGTCCCTCAACTCACCAGACGCTCAAGAAGCTAAACGCGGGACTCTTTCTCCCCCCGGAAAGTCATCTTCGGACCCGCGGCGGCCAACTGGTTCCGGTTCCTGAGCAAGTACGTGGTGCTGCAGAACAAGAAGGCCGAGGTGGCGGCGCGGGTGGTGCTGGACCAGGCGCTGTTCTCGCCCACGGCGCTGTGCGTGTTCCTGGCGACGATGGGATACCTCGACGGCCACAACGACCCCAAGGCGCACGTGCGCGAGCACTACTGGAACCTGCTCAAGAAGAACTGGATGCTGTGGCCCGGCGTGCAGGTCGTCAACTTTGGCTTCGTGCCGCTGCAGCACCGCCTCACCTTTTCCAACACGGTGGCGATCGGGTGGAACTGCTACCTGAGCTATGTGAACAGTCACAAGGGCCCCAAGGAGGCCGCCGCGGTGGGTGGCGAGGCGAAGGCGCATCTAGAGTAGAAAATTTGCATGGTGTATTACGGGGTGCATGGGGCATAGAGGTCTATAGATCGGAGCACGGTATATACCACTGCAAGTTTGGAACTGTTACGGAGCTCGCCGGGAGCGTCAGGTTGCCTGGATTGATTCACGTGGCGCTGGAATTCAGTCTGGCGGGCGCGCCTTCAGTATTCGTACCATATCCATCACTAATGGCCCGGGCGGTCCGGGGACGCCATTGGCCGTTCTCGCCTCCCCTGGGCCGATTTGCGGGCGTTGCTGCCTGAGGCACCCATGCAAAATCTTGCTCACCTGGCCAAGGGCGCCGGGCGTTCTCGGCCGCATGACGGATGACTTGGAGTCTCCGCCACCCAAACAAGAGCAGCCAGCTGCTTTCCCACAACACCAAACTCCGGACACCCTCTGTCGAACGTTCGCCCGGACGTCGATAGATGTCTCCGAAACACAGCTCGCCATGCTACCGTTCACGGCGCGACGCGTAGCCACCTCGGCTCCCCAGGCGTCGCTACTCTCGACATCCGCTGCCGTTGCCTCGCACGCGCCCCGGGCCGCCGCCACCGCCGCGGCCGCCGCACTCTCGCCTGCTCGCCAGAGGAGGTACTCTTCGTCGAAGCCGAGCCCCAAGAACCGCTCTAATGGGCCCAAGGACCTGCCCGCCGGCGAGACGGTGTCGGCCGGTGCCTCGTCGGGCGAGGTGAAAACTCCTTCGGAGAAGAGGAAGCGCAAGGGCAAGGCCCAGGATGGCGCGAGTGATCCCTTCCAGGGGTTCCCTAGCGTCCCGAGCACGCAACATGTCTCCCAAGAAGGTATGTTTGTGACCCGTCTTCCCTCGTTTTGCCATCGCGATGAGCGATGAGCCGTGGTGATGGGATATCCTCCGAGACTCCTGCCTCGACACGCGGCTAACCGTGCATCTCTCCGCAGCCCTCGGCCTCTCGAGCTTCTTCTCGATGCACCGCCCGATATCAATCACCCACAGCCTCCCGCGGGTCGTCTCCGACGACACCTTCGCCGAGATCTTCGCCGCCCGCGCCACCAACTCCGCCAAGCCCAGCTCCAGCGAGGTCATCTCGACCCTCTCCCGCGCGGTCGACGGCCTCGAGGGCCCCATGTCCAAGATGAGCCTATCCCGCCCGTCCGCCGCGGACTCGGACCCCCACGGCGACGGCGTCCAGAAGATCGACGTTCGGCACCCGGACGGCCGCGAGTCAAGCCTCGTGGTGCAGGTCAAGAGCATGACGGGCCAGTTCGTGCCGTTCCAGCCGCCGCCCACCCCGGAGCCCGGCGCGTCGGTCGAGGGCACCGCCGCCGACCAGGACGCCGACGCCTCGCCCGAGACCCGCGTCTACCGCGCCATGTTCACCATCGAGGAGACGCTCGACGCCGACGGCCAGGTGCAGGTGCTGGCGCACAGCCCGCGGATCCTGGGCGGCGAGGGGGGCGAGACGCCCAGGTACATTGACCGCGTGAGGAGGGTGCGGTTCGAGGACGCGATGAGGAGGCGGGAGTCGATGCACGCCATCAGCGTCAAGAAGCGGAGGAAGCTGAAGATGAAGAAGAAGAAGTTCAAGAAGAAGTTGAAGGAGTCGAGGAAGATGAGGGAGAGGCTGCACAAGCTCTAAGCGTGGTGGGAGAGACGCGGAGAGGAGCGTGGTTGTAGAGTGGTGTTATAGAATCGCATGTTTTTGTGGTTTGGGCATCTGGGGGACGTTCTTGAGGCGCGGGGCTAATGGCATTTTGTTTTTTTCCTCTGTGCGTTGCTTCGCCCTTTTCCCGAGTCATTAGAACGGTGCACTTTCGTCGGTCGTCGGTGTGCCACGATGCTTTGTTCGTTCCTTCGCCGCGGCGCTCTATTTTGAGTTGGGGTGCCGGGGTGCGGGAACGGGGGAGGTGAGTGACTGCCGTCGCCGACGCTGTAATATAGATAGTTGAGACATGAAATGGATGGAAATAGATGTCGCCTTTTTTCTTATATCCCGTGTGTGTTGGTCAGGGGTCAGAAGACGTCCCGGATGTGTCTCCTTTTCGCAGGCAGTGACCCAGACACCCCCATGCATCCAATACTCTGCGCTCCTCCCCTCTCTTTCAGGCACGGGGGGAGGGGAATACCTGCATCGTACGAGAAAGGTTACCGAAAGAGAAGGGTGGGGTGGTGAACGAACTCAACGACGGCACGTCTCTATCCTAGACGTTTCTTTCGTCTTCGAGATCCGGTCTTGCGGCAGTCTCAAATGGGAGGGTGCCTACATATTTCTTCGTATGCTGTACTGGATAGTATATTAATACGGAGTTGCCATGGGTTCGTTTCTATTACACGGTCTGTAACCAACGGGGTAGTGACGGTCCGTGAATGCAGTTGAGCTTCAGAACCTGTACGCATCTGAACAACGCACCACGGAGATCTCGATCCATATGCTCGTATGCTAAGCCAGTGCACCTTGCAGCATCACCCTACAAGGCACCCTTGGGCTCCGACCAACGAACCCGCCTCTTCCGCGGCTCAACCCTCCACCTCCCCCTCTCCACCCCCGTAACATCATCCACGACTCGAACCTCACTCGCCCCGCCATCCCCCCTCCTCTCCTCGTCAACCAGCCTCAACCCCCCGCCAACCCGATGCTCGAACCTTACCCCCGGTGCCCTCCACGCCAGCCTCCTAAACTTGGCCGCCTCGTCCTCCGTGTCCACTAGGAACCTCCTCTGCCCGGGGAACTTGTCTGCGCCCAGGACGTCACGCCTATCCTCGCCTAACCAGATCGTTTGGCTGTCGGGGACCACGGAGGCGTAGCACGCCATGAAGGGGAGCTGGCCCGATAGCCTTTGGCCCGGCGCCCTCGTCTCGGACCGTGCCTTTACGCGCTTCCCGCCGCGGATCAAGACGGGGCTCGGGGGTATATCCCCAAGGCTCCTAGAACGAGGGAGCACCGCGACGGGGACAACGGCGCCGAGCTCGTGCCGCTCGCGGGGGAAGACGGGCCTCTGCGGGTCGACGAGCGGGGCGCCGTTCTCCGTCGTCACCGTCGCGCGCACCTCGTACAGCCGCGAGTCGAATGTGCCGTCTACCGTCGAGATGGAGGTGACGGTCTGCGCGGGGTATGTCTCGGCGTCGATACCCAGGGCGCTGAGGTCCCGCTCGTAGAGGAGGGGGAATGTGGCGCCTGAATCGAGCAGCATATCGAAGTGGACGTTGGGCGCGGTCGGGTCGTCGGCCAGGGTGAGGTCTTTGGCCGGGGTGTTTGGGGGCGGGGTTGTGTTGCGCGGGAGCTTGTAGCTTGCGTCTGCATCCGAGTCGGAGTCGGAGCTGTAGGGAGGGGATGGGGTCCGTGGTTGGCGCTGCTTGAGGATAGACGTTGGGGTTTGAACGCGGTTCTGCGTGCGCGTGCGCGAGACGTAGGCCTTTACGCGCCGGAACCCCATCGTGACGTTCCAGCTCCCCATCCCCCACACATTCCGATTCTGCACCGAGCTCGTGGCCCTCATAGCCGCGAGCCCCATCCCCGCCCCCTCTCCCAGCTCCAGCGGCGCCTCGTACCAGAGCCACCCCGGCCCATACTCCCTCTCGTACCGATCCAGCCTCGCGGCGCGGTCCTCGCAGAAGGAGCGGTACGAGTCGCAGTGGTCGACCACCCGCCCGTTCCAGAAGAGGGTCCAGCGGGTCCAGTAGGGGATGGAGGAGTCGTTGTAGGCGCGGATGGCGCCGCGGATGTTGGTCGCTTCGGCGGGGAATTGGGAGGTTGAGAGGGCGGCGTGGAGGGTTGCGAGGCGGGATTTTACTGCTGCGATGCGGGTTGAGGGGAGGTCATTTCTGAGAGAAGTTAGACGGGTTCGTAGGGGGTTTGTAAGGGTTCGTAAGGGGGTGGTGCTGGGTTGGGTTTGGGGGTCACTTACACCGGGGTGGTGTCCTCATCATCCATCTCCATCTCCGCCAGCTCCCCCCTCGCAGCCTCCAACTGCCCAAGGATAGGCCCAACCCCCTCCGGCGTCATCCGCAGCGTATGCTCGTAAACAGCCTCCCACTGCCTAACCGCCCTCCTCGCCCTCTCCGCCCTGCTCAGATTCTCCCCCAGCGACCGCCCTATGACAATCGACGGCTCCCACCCGTCGTCCGGCCTCTCCCACCGCGGGAGACTGGGCCTCCGCGCGTATGGCTCCGGAAGCTCTCGTCGTGATATGCTCGCTCTTCGAATGTATGGCGTCGGGGGCCGGTCTCGAACAGAGTGCGGGAAGGTCGCTGCCCGTGGGCTGGCGGTGGAGAGGACGCGCCGGCCGGTGCCGAGGACTTGGCCTAGGTACCGTCCGCCTCGTCGGGGCTCCGTTCTGGGAGAGACCGATGGTGGGGTTTGGGACTCTGGAGACTCTTCTCGGGTCGGGCTGGCCCTGGGGCCGTCAGCTTGGTCCAAGAAGAGGGTTGGAAGCCCCCGCATAGAATCTTGCCGTTGGTCTTGTGAGTCCATTGCTGCTCGACGTCTCTTCCTGGGTCGTTCTTGGGGTTCTTGCCGCTGATTGCTTGGATCCGGAGACTCCGCAGTCTGGAGCCCTGATCGTGTGGTGACGGGCATCTTTATCGTGTACGGATGGAATTTGGTTTGCTTAGATCTATCGTCTTCTGGAGGGAGGGTCTAGATATGCAGCCGACACTTTGTATTTCTCTCTGTATTTCTCTCCGTGAGAGCCTTCTGTTTTCCCTCCTTAACATGTCGCGGCCAGGACAATGTCCTTATTTAACAGACGTGACCGAACTAAGTTTTCCGTCCATCACCATGCCCGGCCCAAAGGCGACAAAGGAACCATTGACAAGAAAGCCGTTTCCGGAGCCAATCCGGAAGGAGTCTGCACCGCCGCAGTTCTAGTCGTCATCTCTGGAATGCACCCCATTTTCTGACCTAAACCCTTTTCCGCTCCAGCGAGAATGTCATTTACACTCGTGTTTGCGGCGCCGGCTATTATACTGCGGCTTGTAGACTGGAATGCTGCGCCGGCGGCGCTGGTATGCGGGCTTTGTCCTGGGACAAGGTCAGAAGCTAATAGTTCGCGGGTTTCCTGCGTGGACGGACTCATTCATCTCGTCTTTCTCTTTCTTATCGTAACTTTTGGGAGTTATTTGTCCTTTCGTATACTGGATGCTCTTTCGCCTTGAATTTTGGCGTCGCGAAAAAGTTGGTCGCTCATTCTCGCCATCTCAAATCGACTTACACGTATGAGACGAAAAATACTTCACGATCTAAACTACCAAGGCTAACTAGAAATTCCCCCAAAATTTGCACTCCAACTCGCCGCAGAGCCCGTTAAAAACCATGGAACAGGCATCAAGTAAGACTTCTCCGGCAAGCCACCCTCAAACCCACTAACACCCCCCCAGACAAGCTCCGAGCCCTCCTCGACGAGGTGAAATACGACGCCCCCCAATCACTCCACGCAGACCTCATAGCCCACATCGCAGACGACGACCCCTACGCCTTCTTCCGCTACGTCCAGTCCCTCCTCTCCCACCGCCACCTCGACGCCCTCCTCCTCTCCAACCCAGACCTATGGCTCCACGTCCGCTCCATGTACTGGGAGCGCTTCCCGTGGCTCGTCCGCTCCGACCTCAAGACGGGCGCCGCGGTCCCCGAGGCGCGGGAGAGGGATAGACGGCTTGAGAAGGCGCTGGGAAGGGCGTTTAGGGGGGTATTGGGGGAGGAGGACAAGGAGGAGTGGATCACGGAGTTTCTGAAGCGGAATGGGCTGGGTTGGGGGGATGTGGAGAGGGGGAGGCACTTGAGTTTGGAGGTTCCGGGGGCGGGGTATTTGAGGTTGGCGAACGAGAGAGACGTTGAGTTGGATCCTAGGGCGGGGCTGTATGGGTTGGATGAGGTGGTGCATAGGGGTGATTCAGAGGTTGAGGGCGGCGACGAGACCTACCCTGAGCCCAGCGCTCCCGCGGACACCCCTGAGGAGAGGGCTGGGTCTCCGGAGGAGGGACAGTCGGAGGCGCCGGTTGTGCTGAGTTCTGACGAGGATTCAGACGATTCGGACGAGGAGCCGGAGTTCCAGGGGGCCATCGCCAGAATGGCAACTTCCCTCCTCTCACCCAACGAGAGCCCCGAGAACACCAGGGCCGACGAGAACCCTTTCCGCGAGGCCACCGACGCTGACCCAGGCGAACGCATGGACACCACAGAGGACAATTCCCCAGTCTCACCAAGTGGGACATCCCACACCCAAACGCTCCTCCCAACCCCCGATATAAGCCCCAACACAAGCCTGAACCCCCCTCCCGCCGAAACCTCCGCCGGCCCATCCAGGGACGCACCCCCCAAGCCCGCCGAGCATGACGACTGGCTCGCAAATCTGCCCAAAGCAACCCTTAACTGCCGGGCGTCAGACTTCCAGCCGCACCCCTACAAAGGCTGGCCCATCGCCGGCCCCGCCGTGACCCTTCGGCGGATCTCCAACTTCCTCCGCGACGAGGACGTCGACCGCACGCCGGAGTGGCAGCAAAAGGTCGCGGAGATCACCGAGTACCTCGCGTACCTGCTCGTGAACCACGACGGGGAGAAGCACGGGTGGGGGTACGAGCTGCAGGAAGCGATCCAGCTGCTTCGGGCGCATGCTGCGTTTGAGGATTATCACTATGGGGTCCCGCCGTTGAAGTTGCACTTTGGGGAGGGAAAGGCGAAGAGCGAGAGGTTGCCTGCTGTTGAGGGGTTTAACATCAAGGTGAAGCCAAAGGGGAAGCCGCGCGCGGATTACTCTGTCCCGCGGAACCTCCTCCACAGGCTGCCGCAGGGGATATGGGACACCATGTACGGGATGCCCCGGGATGCCCTCTACGGGATTTTCCTCGAGGAGCTGCGCAACGACGAAAAGATCTACTGGACCTGCGTGAGGGCCGACGTCGTCCGCAACAGGAGGCCCGCCATGGAGTGGCGTCCCACCGGCGACCGCGTCGTGCCGCACGAGTACCCCTTTGGCTTCAACATGTGCGAGGTGGAGGACGACACCTTTATCTCGTGCATGGAACAGGGTCCGCTGCCGACGTATCAGGAGCTCAAGAGGACGTGCGAGTTCACGTTCAAGGAGGAGGACATGGAGGTAAAGGAGAAGGCGACAGAGACAGCGGAAGAGGAGGGCGCCAGCGCTAAGAGGAACAAGCAGCTCCTCCAGTTCTCCCGCTTCCGCGGCGCAAACCGCGCGGCGCTGACCTTCTCGCTGCGGACCCTCGGCTCACAGACGAGAGAGATCAGGGCCGTCGCGAGCCCGTGGCGGCGCCTCGTGGTCCCCACGGCCGAGCAGCGCAAGAAGAAGCCGTTTCCGGGCGTCATCTGGCGGCCCGCCAGGCTTAGCGATGACGACGTGCCCAAGGAGGGCATTGATCCTATGGCGTACAACTTTTGGCATAACATGTTGCTTGAGAGCCAGGGGTCGTGGGCAAAGGCCAAGGTTGCGGATGTTGAGAAGGCGAGGGGGGAAGGGGCGGGTCCTCCTGTGCCGAGGACGAACTTCAAGGGGCCGTTCGAGGCCGTCGAGGTCAGTGCTGAGCGACACGCCGACGAGGAGTTCCTGAAACAGCTTAAGAGGACGTGGCGAGACCTCGAGACTGCAGCCCGCCTGTACCCCCGCCCAGCGATCAAGGAAGTCCTCATCTACCTCAAATGGGGTCTCCAGGGCCTCCCCCCCGCCCGCGAAGAAGAGGGCATGTTCCCCGCCGACACCATCGACCACAAACACTCCAAGAGGGAGGTACTCCCCTTAAAGCCGGGGAACAACGACCTCGAGCTCCTCGAGCGCATGGCGCACAGGTCGGTCAACGAGATGATGCTGAAGCTCGTGCCGAAAGAGTGGAGTGTTAGGAAGCGGGTGTTTGCGGATCGCGTGCAGGGGCTTGTGGCGGATATCAGTGCTTCGAGCATCTTTGCTACGGCGGAGGTGGGGGTGACGCTTGGGGAGGTTGTGGCGGCGGTGAATGTTGATGTTGGGGGGCCGGTGAAGAGGGCGCGATTCACGGAAGAGGAGGCGTTTGGGCACCTGGCTGACCTGGAGACCTTCAAGAGGATCTCGTGAGTCCCCTTTCCCTTCCCCCTTGGTTTTACGGCCAGGTGAGACTGTGAGACTGACAGACGGCCAGAGTCACTAGAACCCATACCGACAAAGAAGTAGAAACAACCTACTCCCGGCCCAAGACAGACATCCACCCAGAACACACCTTCCACTGGAACCAGGACATCCGGGATGAAACCCGCCCCCGCCAGCCGCCAACCTACCTCTCCTACGAGTACCTCCCCAAGCTAAACCCCAGCATCAGGGACCTGAACCTGCAGCGCACCCTCCCGCTCCTAAAAGGCACAGCCTGGCGCGTCGGCAAGACGATCCGCGGCCTGGAGCGTGCCCTCCGCGCGCAGAAGCCGCTTACCGCCAAAGAGAAGGCCGCGTTCAGGCAGCGCCACCGCGAGTTGACGCGCGAGTGGGAGCGGAGCGTCGAGGCCCAGCGGGACAGCAAGGGACAGCGGCAAGCAATGGGATACACCGACGTGGTCCGGTACGCCGACCCCTCGCGCTTCAAGCCCGAGTGGGCAGCCGACGACGCGCCTGACGACCCGGAGGCGCAGGCCGCCGTCCGTGCCGGGGCCCTCCGCGAAGCGCACTCCAACAAGACGATGCTCTGGCCCGCGCGGTGGCGCCGCGTGAAGGACAAGACCACGGGCGAGGGGAGGGTAGTCTGGGACCGCGACGGGGTGTGGGGGTGGGCGAGGCCCGATGTGCGGAAGAGCTGGAGGTACTTCCATATGAACCGGTGGCCAGTGCACCTCCAGACGGAGAAGTGGAAGGCGGAGGTTAAGAGAGCGAGCGAGTTGCCGATGCCAATTTGTGTGATGGGGGGCGTGAAGAGGGGGGTTGTGGTTGGGGAGGAGGAGAGGTTGAGGGGGAGGATGGGGGCGTTGGAAAGGGAGTTGGGGGCTGCGAAGTTGGGGAAAAAGACGAAGATTTCGTTGGCTGGGTTAGGGGAGTTTGAGTAGGGGTTGGGAAGTTGTGGTGTTGGTTGGAGTGGTGATGGGAAGGAAGGCTTTGCAGTCGGGGCGTTTTTGGTATTTTTCTTTTGTTCGGTCAGCTTTCGACCTTTCTATGTTTGTAGTGGTCCAGTAAGAGTGCTGTAGTCTGGCAAGAGTATCATATCCTGGGACCGGGAGGAATAAGTCCGCTGCTAGAGTGCCCTCTGGGATGGCTAGCAGAGATATCAGATACCGTCCTAAGAATGCGAACATTCCAGACATGTGCGATGGTTTACATTGGCACGCCCTGTACCAAGGCGACCCATTCCAGGCGAACAATCACAAGCACGGCTCAACAACTGTTGGTCCTTGACAGAGTCAAATTCGGGACGGAGACTACATCTACCTGGCCTCAACCCGATGCCCTAACCAGCCCCCCATGCAACGACCAAAGTGACATAAACGTTCCGTTTTTAAGCGTGCAAAACCGATCAAACAAGACGTCGAAAACGCCAGATCTCTCCTCCCACTCCTCCGAACTTCGCCGAAAACAGCCGCCTAGTACCGCTTCTCCCGGAGGGTGTCGGCGTACTCGTCCAGGGGACTCCTGACGAGCTTGGTCTCCTGCCAGAGGTTGGGCGTGAGGAAGCCGTAGGTGCTGGACACGGCGCTGAAGGTCGCCTTGAGAGTGTTCTCGAGCGTCTTGGTCGAGCCGGCGGACGCGGTGTAGGCGTCCTCGACACCGGCGAGCTGGAGGAAGCGCTTGACGGCGGGGGAGGCGACGAGGCCAGTACCACGGGGGGCGGGGATGAGCTGCAGGCGGCTGTTAGCTACGCAAGTCTAATTGAGCTTTGGATCAGGGGGTACGTACGCGGACGGTGACGGAACCGCACTTGCCGCTCTGCTTGGAGGGGAGCGAGTGGGGAGCACCAAGGTTGTTGCCCCAGTAGCCGCGGCGGACGGGGATGACGCTGAGCTTGGCGATGATGATCGCCGCACGGATGGCGGTGGCAACCTCCTTCGAGGTCTTGATGCCGAGACCGACGTGGCCCTCGGAGTCACCAATGATGACGACGGCCTTGAACCGGGTGCGCTGACCGGCACGGGTCTGCTTCTGGACGGGCTTGATCTGTACGCGTGGAAAAAATCCCTCGGTCAGCCATCCGTCTCAACTATCCAATTCCGCCGCCGGGGCCCAGATCTCTCTCGAATCTGGCCCCTAGCGCGCCGGGGATCCTCCCAGGACAGCCGCACCTTCATGACCTCATCCTTGAGCTTGGGCAGGAAGTTGTCGACGATCTGGTACTCCTTGATGGGGAGCGAGTGGAGGTAGATCTCCTCGAGGCTGTTGATCTTGCCGGCCTTTACGAGGCGGCCGAGCTTGGTGACGGGCTGCCACTCCTTCTCCTCCTTCATTCCGCGGCGCCCACGGCCACGGCCACGGCCACGACCCCTGCCACGGTCTCCACGGGCTCCGAAACCGCCACGGGCGGGAGCACCACCACGGTCAGCCATTGTGATGAATTAGAATTCGGGTGTCGCGGGTTCGGACTTCGAATTCTGGTTGCGGAGGGATCCGGCGAAGTTTTGTCGAGGTTGAGGTCGGGGGGGGTGGTTAGTATAATGTCGGCCGGCTGGTAACTTTTTTTGTGAAGGATTTGGCGGGGTGGCTGTTGGATGGGATTTTTGGTGTGGTCCGTTTCCGAGCCCTAAATCTGTGCGTGCCTGGATTACCAGGCGCCAATGTGGAGGTACGTATTTTGTACTCGGTGGGGCCTCGGTGAGCGCCAACCCGACACGGCAAGGCAAGGGACGATAAGAGAATTGTCCCGACCGCCTTGGTTTTGACTTGCTTTACGGCATGGATATAAAATGAAAGGGCACATGGTTGATAGCTGACTTCGATCCTTATAATTCCATATTGAGACTTGCCCCCGGCCGCACATAAAGTAAACATGTTGGAGACGAGAACTATCATACAAATAATGCATCCGTGGAAAGCCGTAACGAGATAACAAAAAGTGAAGATGGATAACAGAAAATGAAAGTGTAATGCAGACAACAGAAAACATGTATTCAGCTCATTGCGTGTCCACGTCAACCACGGCAGCTTGCCCCGCGGTCAATCCCTCAATCCTGGCCCTCGGTCTTGATGATGAGGTTCTCCTCGGGCTTCACCCGCTGCGCCCATTCCCTGCATATAGTTAGCATCGGCCTGTGGTGAAAAGTCATGGTGGGTAAAACTCACGTCCAACTACCGTCGTAAACCTTCCTTGTCTCCGGCGAGCCGTACCCGGCGACATCCAACGCCGTCTCGAGGATGCACGCGCTCACGCCGCTGCCACAGCTGCTGACGATCGGCTTCTCGGGATCAATCCCCTTCTCCTGGAAGATCTTCCGAAGCTTCTCAGGCTCGTAGAAGGCCTTTGTCTCCGGGTCCAGGACGGCGGTGAAGGGCAGGTTGATGGACCCAGGCATGTGGCCCGAGGACAGCGTCGGGCGGGGATCGGGGTCCTTGCCCGTCCAGCGGCCGGCCGAACGCGCATCCAGGATCTGCACGCCCTCCGAGCCTTCCTTTCCGTAGTCCTCCGCAATCTCCTTGACCTCCTCGAACGAGGCAACCTTGGACTCCTCCATCGGGTGTATGGGGTACGTGCAGCAGTCGACAGTGTACAACTCGCCAGACTCCGTGGGGAAGCCCTCGTCGACCCACAGCTTGAAGTTGTTGAGCATGTGCACCTTGGGGTGCCCAAACAGCCTCATCGTCCACGCCACTCTCGGCGCGCTGAAGATGCCCAGCTCCTTCGTGTCGTACACCACCACCGTGTCGTCGCGGCGGACGCCAATCTCGCTCATGGCCAGCGCGAACTCCTTAGAGTCGGGGAGCATGTGCGGGTAGGGCGACCGCTTGTCGATGACCTTTTCGAGGTCGAAGAAGCGCGCCTTGGGGATGCGCTTCTCGCGGAAGACCTGGATCCCCGTGCGGGTGTCGTTGGGGAGGAACCACGAGGCGCACACGGCGACCGTCTTGGGCTCGGGGCTTATCCGCGGCGGGTTCTTGGACAGGGCGTCGGAGAGTTCCTGGGGCGACACCAGGAACGAGGAGAAGAAGCGCGTCGTCGGCGAGGCGGCGGTTCGAGCGACCTGCGCGCCGAGCTGCTGGAGCCCCGCCCGGCGGGAGGAGCGGAAGATGGCGGAGGCCGACATTATGGGAGGGGGGAGGGTGAGGGTATCTCGATTAGGTGGGCTGGGTGTCCTGGCGTGGCGGGACGCGGATTTCCCTGGGGTGAAATTACGATTCGCTCGCCTCGGCCTCGGGGCGGAGTCGGCGGAGTGTCCGGGAAGTGGAGAGGATTCACCTCGTCACCTCATGCGAGGACCAAAGGAAGAGTGTCCCAAGGGATTGGTCTCTTTTTCGGTGCATCCCAGGAGGATTGGCTGGGCTGAAGCTCTGGGGCTTGAGCAGGAGTCGATTCTCGCCGTGCCGGGGGATCTTGTGCTCGTTACACTGGAGATCGTGAATGCGCTCGGTAACCAGGATTTTCTGGCGATGGCAACGTGATGGAGACTTGGAGCTTGGGCCATCTTGCCTCCGCATCAATCAAAGGTGGCGGCTGGCGACACCTGCAGATAGCTTGCGGGGTGCTGTGGACGCAAGTTTGAGGCATCTCGGCGTCGCGCCTTGACGCGAAAACAGAACGGGGCTCACACGCCAACGCCACGATGAAGGTCAAAATAACGAACTGGAATTCGATCGCAACGTGGAGATGGGACGTACCCGAGGAAGACGTGTGCGGCATCTGCCAGGTACAATATGACGGCACCTGTCCGAGCTGCAAATACCCCGGCGATGACTGCAGCGTCTGTTAGTCGAGCCCAATACGCCGCCGTGTTTACGATGTCGAGCGCTGACGCGTTCTCCCCAACAGTATCTGGGACTTGCGGTCACGTATTCCACATGGTATGATGCGGCAACTTCACCTCGGCTACCCTGCTATGCTCTAACGCGCGCTTACACCCTACAGCACTGCATCCTCGAGTGGATAAAGCAAGAGTCGGCGAAGGGCCAATGTCCCATGTGCCGACAGAGTATGTGCCCTTCTTGATATCCGCCGGCTTCTATACTAACATCGCCGAACAGGGTTTGAGTGGAATGGCCAGCCGGCCGAGGCCGCTGAGACGGCTTCCGAGGTGGAAGAATGATGAGGGACTCGAGAAACAAGGCGATAGACTCGAGCCGAGGATTGCTGGCCTGGAGTTGGTTGGTCTTTACTTACCCATACGGACTGTTTGTTTTGCTTTACAGCCGGGAGTTTACATGTTTATCGGGTTATCGGGATACCCCTTGTGTATCATATTGCATGAATCATGTACAGCTGGACATCAAGTTGACTTGATTATTGTCTCGAGGTGTATTTCCGCGTGCAGTGAGCAGCCCCTAAAAACTTACTCCACGAACCAACATACGACTATTATGGGATCCATTCCACATAGAAGATCCCACCTTGGTATATCTTCGATCGTGCAGTGTAGCTATTGAACCGTCCCAGCGTACCACAGCATGAATGCTGGGACGATGTCATCGGCCGATATCCCGATAAAGCACCACCGCACCTATAGCTCACGTGCCGATAAGATAAGCATAGAGCTCCCACCCCATCGATACACCCGACCTCACCCAACACCACCACCACCCCACCATCGCAGCAATGCACCAAACCGTCTCTCGAGCCCCCAACAACCCCTAACAACCCGGCACGCAAATGTCCACGAACCCCCAACCGTGGACCCCGCCATGACGTCCCCTGAGCAGGCCCCGTCCCCCCCGGGGGCGCCCCGTGCCAACCCGCCCGCGTCGCCAAGGCAGCAGCAGCAGCAGCAGCAGCACGACCCGGCCCCAGACGACGAGCACCGCGAGGCTACCGACGCGAGTCTGCCTCCCCTCTTCACGCTCGTGCACAACTCTTCGACGAGGACGACGCACCACCCACACGTGCACTACATCTTCGCGGACGACGATCCAGAGGTCCTCACCCGCGCCCTCGCGGCCTCGGACCCCTCCTCCGGCAGCGCGGGGCCCACGCGCTCCGTACTACTAGACCTCGCGACGGGAGAGGACGGGTGGGAGGTTGCGCACGCGGCGAGCTTGTCGCCCGAGTGGGCTGTTGTTGATACGGGGGTGAGGAGGGTGGAGGATGCAGAGGGGCAGGGGCAGGGGGAGGGGGCGGGGGGACTGATGCTTCGGATTGAGGGCGTGGAGGGGGAGATTGGAGAGGAGGATGGAGCTACGAGAGAAGGGAGGGAGGAGTATGGGGCGCTTATGGAGGAGTTCGAGAGGCGGATGGTGGTTATGAGGAGGGTTGTTGGGGCGGGGGAGGCGAGGAGGAGGGTTGCGGTACCCGGGGAGGGGCAGGGGGAGGGAAAGGAGGAGGATGAGGAGGATGAGAAGAAGAAGGAGGATAACGGGGAGAAGGAAGGGGAGAAAGAAGGGGAGAAAGAAGAGGAGAAAGAAGGGGAGAAAGAAGGCGAGAAGGCACAGGCGGGGAGCAAAGTGGAAGGTTGAGATGGCTCTTATCAGCAGACATCGCAGCCTTTCCCATCGTTGCTGACATCCGGCGATCCCGTCGACTCAACTGCGTCCTCAGCCAGAGACCGCAGTCTTCACTAGACACCCCTAGAATGGTGCTTCTCCCAGTCAGACGGATGGATGCGACATTAGCAAGCGAGCGATACACCACGACTAACGCCGCCCTCACGACACCACTAACCCCAGCGTCAACACGCCCACCGCCATCGACTACGGGAATGCACACGCCACACGTCTCCGCCCTTGGACACGACGCCCCGACCCGGCGAACCTAGCCGCTTCATCTTGGGCCATGACGACCCGAACCGCACCACATCTTACGTCTCACGACATCTACGACGCTTTTCTACGCTAGGACCAGTCTAGCCTCATCTAATGTAATACCATCTAATGACGCCAATCTGATATTCTGCGGGGTTCACGAGGTAGCCTGTTGTTGCGCTTGATAGCAAGGCCGGACAATGTGTGTTTGTGGACAAGTGACAGTGTCAACGCGGAGCAGGCACTCACTCGTCCAGATCAGGGTCGCAGCCAAGCCTCTCGGGCAGTGGGTCCCGCCGAAGCCAAGAAAGCCGCCGCATGCACAACGGCCACCTGAGACAGTAACAGATGCTCCGTCACAGACAGTATGTATGTATCAGGCACCAGGCACTCAAACCCTGTCGCAAACCACATACCCTTCATCGGCAACGAATCCAGCACCTCTTCATCCCGCTTCCCTCCTAACATATTCGTACGGACCTTTGAAGAAGAGACCAATTTCGCCATTGCCAGTTCTTTTTACTAAATACCTATACGTTCCTCAATAACAAAAAAAACCTGCTCCGCAGAAGAAAGTGAAGAACCGCAATATGAATGACGAAATCCCAGGACAAACGGAAAAGGGAACCAAGAAAAAGGCGACAGTGGTGACACGCAACGAGGGAGCAGGCAGCACAAAGACAACGCGAATGGGTTCGAATAAAGAAGAATGCAAAGGAAACCCAGTTTTTCCTGCCCTGCTTGCCGTTGGAAAAAAGAGAACAAAGATGGGGAATAGGAAACGAGATGCTAGCGATGAGTAACAGCCCGGACGAGAAAAGGTCCGGGGAGAGAAGGCCGGGATGTAATCAGTGACGGGGCTTGTAGGCCGCCGTTTTATATAACCAGGCCCGACGTGGTGCGGCAGGGCGTCGAGATCCTGCTATCCCTGACCACAGTCAAGACGCAGAACGGGCGGGAAGCTAGACTGCTTCCCGGAGCACGCGTCTAAACTTGGCACTGGGCGCGAGGATCGCCGCAGTTTCCGACAAGTGACGGCGGGCGTTGGGGAGCGTCTCGACAAGCCCCGCCTTGATGACTTCGAGGCCGGCGACGCTCCGCTTCTCGTTGTCGTTGTCGTCCTTGTCTCCTCCACCTCCCAGCTGGCCGGTAACTGAATAATAGTTAGCAAGGTATGCCAAGCCTGGAGCCAAAATGGGGAACGACACGTACCCGCCAGGTATACGACGACAATAATCACAACAATGATGATGATGAGGACTGTAAAAGATTGTTAGCCGACGCGTCGCCCAGAACACGGTGGAT
Source organism: Scopulariopsis brevicaulis (assembly GCA_017657125.1). Lineage (NCBI taxonomy): Eukaryota > Fungi > Ascomycota > Sordariomycetes > Microascales > Microascaceae > Scopulariopsis > Scopulariopsis brevicaulis. The sequence continues at coordinate 53,051 of JAGFNX010000209.1, forward strand.
AGGGGAATAGACATACGGGTAATGCCGAGGCACCACCACTTCTTCCTCCGGGTCGCCCTCGCAGTCTTGACGGCCGTGTCAATCTCAGTGTTCCCCTTGTCCAGGTTCTCGACAACCTCCTCCGCCTGCTGGTCGATCTGCTGAACAGCAACCTCCTGCTGGACAACGAGGGTGTTCATGTCCTGGAACAGCTGCGCCAACTCCGACATCTGCTTCTCGATCTTGAGAATCTGCGCGTGCCGGTCCTTGACGTTGTTGAGCGCCGCCGACGCCTGGCCCTGGCGGTTGCTCTGCATGAGGGCTTGCGTGAAGACCTGCCCGCCCTCCGCGCCGTCGACGGCCCGGCTGACCTCCTCCTCGGTCGCGTCGGGCCTCACGATCCTAAACTGCCGCGCGATCTGGCCCTGCATCTCCCGCTGGAAGTCGGCCTCCACGCCCTGGTACTGCTGGATGGCGGTCTTCAGGCGCCTGTCAATGCGCTCGACCTGGCGCGCGTTCATGGGCTGGCCGGCCTCGGGGCTGGACTTGACGTGGCGGACACGGTCGACGAGCGAGCGGTATAGCTCCATCGTGTCGGAGGAGAGGGCGTCGACCTCGCGGTTCGCGCGGCTGTTGCTCGAGGTATCGGTGTCGCCGAGCGCGGCGCGGTGGAGGTTCCGGAGCTGGCCTAGGTTCTGCTCGACGAGGTCGATGCCCCTATCGATGTCGCTGCATTCGTTTAGGATGTTGCCGTTGAAGCCACCGCCCGATGGCGACGAGAAGGTCGACATCTCGACATTGCTACCCCCTGATGATGGTCAGCGCCGCCACACCTAGACACATCGGGCATGACCTACCTCCGTAGTTGTTCCTCGCAGCGCCGTATGGAGAAGATCCCTGGTCGAAGCCAGACTCAGGCGGCCCGTTGGACATCCTCTCGTAGCCACCGCCTTTCGCGGGATCGTCCCTCTGGTCAAAGGGGTTTTGTCTTCCGTATCTATCGCGAACAGGAATTAGCAACGGTCGATGGGTCGCAAGATCGGAGCGAAAGAGGCGCGGAGGCGGAGATCGAGAGGTACTAACCCGTACTGTTTCAGCCGTCAGCAAGTCGTTCAGCAAAGGAGATCGCAAGTGTGTCCGCGAAATAAAGGGGGCGCCAGGCGCACGATTAAGATCGCGCCGGGCAAGGGAGCCACTGAAGTGTGGGGCGAACAGCGATTGGAAGCACGATGGTTCACCGCCAAGGAGTCGAACTCACGCTCATATCGTCAACGGGAGAATATTCGCAGCGCTGAGGCTGAGAGGGATTAGGAGAAGGGACGGGGCGCAGTCGTCGAGCAAGGCGCGAAATTCGGCCTCAAACGAGAGCCGGCTGGCGATATTATCTGGACTTCCTGCAAATTTTGGACAGGATTTTGACGGCGATTGGATTGAATGGTGGGCGAAGATTAGGAACTCGAGAGGAGTTGCGAAAGTTGTCGGCGAAAGTGTTTGGGATTGACGAGGGAGCGGAAAATGAGGATACAAACGATGTTACATGGGAGCGCCTGGGGATGGGTACCAAGATACCACCGGGGCTGTACCGTATACGGGGCACCGTCCAATCCCGTGCCAAATCCGGCTGCAGCGAGGCCGTGGTAGTGGCGGTTTTAAGCTTTCCCACCGCCTGAAGCCCACTGTCCACTGCGCTAGCGGGCGCATGGAGATGCCTAGCGCGACAGTGCGCGCAGGGGGAGAATGACAGAGGCGGGCGGCGGGTGGAGAGGGAAGTCGCAACCTTGGCAGGGCCAGGATGATCAGCGGGTTGGACGTCTCCAGGGGTGAATTAGCGTCAGGGCACGGGACCCATTTCGATCTCCGCTGGTGTTGGATGTGATTGCGCTCATCTCACTAAGTCAACCCCCCACTAAGATTTTGAAGATTTCTTCGTACCGATGCGGCGACGCCGTCGCCGACCTAGCGATGGCGCGAATCTTCCACGGCTATGCGAAGTCGTTATGAAGTAGAGATGGTGCTAGGCTTACACTGGTCGATTCCTCTCGCATGCGACCTGCGGGTGCATCAGGCTCAGCCCGCGCTAACAATCTGGAAAGATACGAGACCCACGTCATTGGCTGACTTGTCAGATCTGGTTCTAAGAATAAAACGAGGCATCGCTTCCAGTGTACTCTGGATGGCGAACGATGGGCAACACCATCAGAGGACTCTGTTCATCCTCGGTCTACACTCGTTCTCTGCGCGGCTGACGCGACTTGGCGCTCCTCGTTGAAACGACGCAGGACGGAGCAATGTGTTTGAGACATGCATTCGCCGCCCCGCGCTTCACAATCAAGCCGTTTCATCCACCCGTTTCCGCGAGAAGGACGGGTCCAAAAGGCCTGGGCACCCTATCGGAGCAGCCTGCGATGTCATGTCAGGTCGAGCCGGACTGGGGCTGAAAACACTCAGTTTCTGGTTGGATACCGACTTCCGCCAATCGAAGTCTGACTATACCTTGCGATGTTGTATTCCCAGCCCTCCTCACCCGCACCTCTTTCGCTGTTTCTTCGCACGATCCGCCCGCCGCCAGGCGGGCGGGCTTGCACACGAACAGCATAAGCTTACACCGTGCACTCACTGTACCGCCAAGTTTCCAACCTCTTTAATCCCCAACTCCACATGGTCCAAAACCGCAAGACCGGTCGGCCACCCCATCTCCAGTCCTCAAGACCCGAGACGAGATCCAAGCCACAGAAGACCCACCCCACACCATCTTCGGTAGGGCAGTGAGTGACGACGAACCCACGATGAGGCCGCGCACGCAACTTTGGGCGGAGAAATCGGTATTGCAGCCGTAGGTCGCGGCGAACTCCGCCCCGCCACCATGGGACCGCTACGCGCGTTTACAAAGTACGGGATACGCTGGAGGCCGCACACGCAGCACAGCCACGGTCCGGCTCCCCGCCGTCGCCCCCCCGCCCCCGCCCCCGCCCCGCGCGCCCCGAGTCCGGCGTCATGACCCCGCCAAACAAGCCGGTTCGCGCCTCTCCTCCACGTAAACGTAGATCCCCGACAAGTGTACAAATGGCATGGTAAATCTTGGCATCGAATACGTCATGGCCGTCGCTGTGTTCGGCGGGGGCGAGCCGTCAGCATTGAGCCCGGGTTTCGTCCCGTTCGCGTCCCCATGCCTTCCCGCACCGAAAAGCACCAAAAATGAGCCCGGACCGTAGAAACCAAGGCCGTGGATGAGTAAACTGGTCATGTTAAGAGTCAACTCCGTACCTTGTATAGAACTCGGTCTACCATTACGTCCGTGCCAACGCAACCCCCCGCGCCGTGAAACTCCCTGGAATCCACCTCGCCTCACATAACCGCGTACGCCGAACCATAGCTAACGCTCGAATCACTCGGCTCCTGAACAAGCCCGCTCCGCTGATACTGCACAAACTGGAACTTGGGGCCCTCCGAGACCTCCTCCATGGCCGCTATCATGACCCCAATGGGATGCCTCCCGCACACCGTATTCTCCGTCTTCTTGATGTTGTTGTAAAACGCCTCGTGGCTCCCCGACCGGATCGCATCCATCGCAAGGTCATCCACCAGCTTAATCGTCTCGTGGATCGGCTCCCCCTCGACGCCCCGCGCCGTCCGCGGCAGCTGCGTCATGGTAGCCTCGTTGGCGGCGGGCGAGTAGACCATGTAATCGAACCTCCGCCCCCAGTGACAAAAGTCGGAGCTCACGATGAAGGCGTTGTCCGGGTCGGCGAGGTACGGCGCCAGGATCTTACCCACCTCCTTCTCGGCGCGGAGGTTATTGTCCCCGATCAGAATCGGGACGATGGGCGGGAACTTGTCGTCGTCGCCAAACGTCTGCTGCATCCGCTTGTAGAGGTAGGGCAGGTGCATCTCCAGCGAGTGCTCCGCAACGTCGCTGCGGAGCGGGATGTCGGCGAAGGAGCCCGCCGCCTTGATGGCCGCGAGGGTCTCGGTGTCGACGGCCAGGTCGCCGAAGGGCGTCTCGTACTTGGCGCAGGTGGTCGCCGCGCAGCCGCGGAGGTAGTAGGTGTGCGAGGGGCCGAGGACGAAGACGCGGCGCGCGGCGCTTAGGTCGAGGCACTTGTAGGCCCAGGCGGCGCAGGGGCCCGAGTAGGAGTAGCCCGCATGCCTGGGGTTTCCCGTTAGCTACGCCGTGCAGAGGGGAGGGGATGGGGACCGCGGGGCCGGGACATACGGGGCGATGATGACCCTGGCTCCCGAGACGGGCACGCGCTTGCCGTCGATCGTGTCGGGGACCGTGGCGAGGTAGTTGTCGAGCTCGTGGGAGAGGGCGGTCGGGTTGGCCTCGTACCAGCTGCCGGCGTGGCTCGCGGGGCGTGATTTACCCGACATTGTGTGGCTGTTCCTGCTGAGCTCTAGATATGAGGTTCCTGGATGCTGAGGTTGGAGAGGTTGGGTGATGTGCAGACGGTCAGGCTCGGAGGAGCTGGGAGCTGGAGCTCGGAGACGGAGGTGGGGAGGTGGAGCGGGAAGCAGGAATGCCCCGCATTAGCTACAGTGCATCGCGGCACGTCACGGAGGGGTAAGGAGCCCCGGAGGCTCGTTCCAGAGTGTTCGGCCGGTGGGCGAATAGGTGAAGGCGGGCCAATTTCGTAATCTACACTTCGCAGCTGAGCTCGGATAATTACATTTGGTTTCACATGATTCGCAGGATCGGGCTGCATCCTTGAGGAGCGGGTGATGCCGGTCAGCTTGCTGCCTGTTGCTTCTCTGCACTTGTATGTACCCCAGTCGACGTCGTACTTTGCCCGACGGGAACGGAACAGAACAGCTTCCCAAAGCTGCATGGCGATTAATGCGGAGAGACTCTTTGTGTTGTCAGTGCTCTTATCGTATAAGCTAGGAGCTCAACGCTCCCATGCCCGTAAAATCAACGCTGGCCCTTCCAGAGCGCCAATTCCTAACCAAAAACACCATTTAAATCCAACATGAAGCCCCATAAAGCACCAGAAACCATCAGGAACGCCAAAGACCGTACACCCTAGCAAACAGCAACGCCCGGAGCCGTCGTCCACCCAAGACCCCCAACCCACACCTTCCTCCCCGCACACTGAAGACACCTCCTCAGACCATCCACGTTCGTGACGGAGCACTGCCCGCAGACCCTCCTCCCGCAGGGCCCGCACGCGGAATCCATCCCACTGTCCACGTCCATATCCATTGCGTCCGCGTCGAGGCCGGGGAGGTCAACGCCGCACTCGTCGCACGCGGTCGCCTCGCGTCTCGTAATCGGCGGCGCGGTGGGAGCGGCGCCCGGCGCCGAGGGTATCGCCCAGAAACTATGCAGCGACCTCTGCGCCCCCCCTTGCGCCGCACCCCCCTCCACAGCCATCCCGTCGGCCGCCTCGTGGTGTCCCGCGGGGGAAGGGCTCGCCGCGGCATCGGGGCCCGTCGCCGCCCTCTGCGCAGAGTACAGCAGCCCGAGAGTCCGCCCTGGCAACCCGCGTGAGCTCGAGTCCCGGTGGTGGGCGCGCCATTCGTAGAACTTACGGTGCACCTCGTTGTCGGCGGGCCTCCCGCCGCGGGAGCGCTTGAGGGTGCGGCTCGGGAGGTGGGGCGCGTTGGACATTGGCGACGAGGCGAAGGGGTTGTAGGCGATGGGGGAGGAGGCGGGGAAGGTGCTTGTTGTTGAGCTGGTTGGGGAGCTGAGCTCGGAGATGGAGCGCTTGCGCTTGAAGGCCATTATCGTGATTGCGCGGGGTGCTAGAGAAAGCTGTGTTGGTGGCGGTGTAAGATGATGATATCCAAGCTGATTGTGTCGGAATTTCGAGCGAGGGCTGTTGATCGATACGTTGGAGGTGGGTTGCTGGAGAAGATGAACAAGTCAAGCGACGGATGGACGGGCGCGTGGCAATTCTTATGGCTGGGAGAGACATGGGCGTGGCGGCAGGGGTACTGACGCGCCGCGCGACATGGACGCGACATGCCGTAAAGTGGTCGCGTCCGCCCAGACCCAGACGCGACCCCGTAACCCCGGGTTTAATATCACACCCAACACGCAAGTCAGATCCCTAAAACCGGGGTTTGTCTTGTTCAAAAAATTGAATAGTCTGTCTAGCTGGAGTCTTTTTGGGCGGGTTGCGAGTAGGACACCCGCATGCTATCCTATTGTGAACGTCGTGCGTCGAACGGGGGCGGCGCACGCGGCCGGCCAGACCCGATGAGATGTCCCTGTCCCCCGGCTCAAAGCAACCGGATGCCAGACGAACAACAACATTATTTCCCGACTCACTTGCATAACCTCCGCAGCTCCGTTCTGCACCTCGTCCAAAGACACTCCCTAAGAAGACGCAGAATCACGGCTGAACAAGGAGACGCACAACGGAACTCCGGATGCCCGCAGCATACGTACTTTCCCGACTCTCTCTGTTAAGCCAGTAATAACGCCAATGACACCTACATGTATGGTATGCCCGACATGGCCCATCTCAGTGCGACCTGCCGTGGAATCCTCGCCAGGGACGGGCCGAAACCACATTGCATGTTGCTGCCGGCGGACACCCCAGGCGGGACGACATGTTATCGCTGGTCCCAGAATAGATCCCCTGCGCCCCGCGTCCCCCCCACCAAGGCGCCCGTCTCCTGAACAGACGTTGACGATCCTCGAGCCATCATACCACCGCCAACATCACCCTAACCCACACACGTCGTTCTGTACAGAGAAGATCACTCATCGCGAGAAGGATACCTCCATCCCGCGAGAACCCACCTACAAACCACCACACCCCGGCCGATGACCCCTCCTCGCTAGACCGTCATCCCAATGCCTTCTTCTCATTCTTCCCGTTCATCTCTGACTTGCAACCTCTTTCTCATTTGCCTGCCCAACGCAAAGTAGAAGCCAAAGCACGAGTAGCAGTGTCGACACTTAAACGCCCCCCTCCGTCCCCTAACAGCTAACACCAAAGACCGTCAAAGCCAGGCAACACACCACGTAAATCACCGTACTTTAGTATAAGATGCCACTCAAATCTTCATCTTTGAAGGCTATATCACATCTAGCAACCTCACTCCCCATCCCGCCCATAGACGCGTAAACTCCATCCATGCGCCCGCTATATACAACATCCTCCTCTCCCCTTCATCCCGCTTATGCTAAAACCCCATCTCGAGATATAAAGTAACTGTAGCCAAAAACGCAACAATAAACAAAATACGCGGAACGCCTGCCGAGTTGTTTTCCCCATCCTTCGGCTGCGATGTAAAAGTGCCCCTACCCCCCGTTTCCCCATATTCCTGCCCCCACCCTGTAGACATGTTTCCGTTCCTTGGTTTCGTATCGTTAGACAAAAGAAAATTGGGAATAAAAGGGTATGAGTAATCCAGCCGTCCCGCCGCGCAAGCCCTGGGTAGGCCCCACCGCCGTGGTCGTAACAAAGGAGATGTCATGTTGTGAGCATGACTCGAGAATGATGGTTGATGGAAATCGAAGCCTCTGGTGTTCGGCACGCGCGAGGTGGCAGCGCAGAAAGCGGTTCGAAGGGCCCCAGTTGGGCCAAGAAATAATGGTATCGGTTCATTAGGTGTAAAGTGTAAGGTATTGCTCGGACGCCGAGACCTTCCGCCGAAGATGTCGTGTGTGCCGACGATGTTGCGGGCGTCGAGGAATTGGGGAGTTGCGGCACCGGGCATGACAATCCGTGGGCTTCTGAAGGGTTGAACCCATCCAGGCGCGGTGTTGCGTGCCATGCTCGGAGCCGACTTGCCCGCCCCAGACAATTAAGCCTCCCATATTCGGAGCGGTAATACCCGAGGCTAAGCTGAGACAGGGACTCGCCCAACGGCGGAGCATCGAGAAGAAGCCAAGTATCTCGAACCGCTCAGGGCAAATCTCTCCGCGCAGAGGGGTCCTGCGGGTTAAACCCGCGATGCTGGTTGTTCCTCTCCTCATTCGATGCCAGCCACGGCATCGGAGACCCAGCCTGCGCAGGCTGCTCCGCCGGCCGCTTCGTGTCGTCCCCACTGGCGCCGTTCGACCCCCCAGGCACAAGGTTCGTAACCGCCATGGCGATGGACGCGACGACGAATCCCCTCAGCTCGTGGTCCTCCTTGTTGTCCTCCTTCTGCAGCCGGTACCTCTCGTCCTTGCCCATGTTGGCGCGGCGGATGTTGCGGATCTCCTGCATGATGAAGAGCATGACCTCCTCCGGGCAGCGGTTGCGGGGGAGGGCGAAGTCGGACTTTCGCACGTAGCGGCGCGTCACGTCGGTTGCGCCGTCGATCGAGAAGGCCACGCAGTACGACATCTTCTTCTTCCAGCCCTCGCTGTAGAGCCTCGGGTTGTCCCAGACCTCCTCCACGGGGTCGACGTGGACCCATCGCTGCTGGTGCTCCGAGTACACCTCCGTCCACACGTGGTCCTCGGCGTTCCACACCCATCGTACCCTGCCCCCGACGGCTCGACACAGCATGCTGAAGCAGTTTGCCCACTCGCCCACGCGTCCACGCCGGGTCTGTAGGAGCCTCCACACATCGCCATACCGGGGGAACCGCTCGTAGGCACCGCAATCGGGCGCGGAGCATCGGTAGAGCTCAACCCGTAGAGCACCGCAAGCACTCTCGTCGGGAGTCGGGCCGGCCATGCCCTGGGCTATCGTCGGGCTGAGGCATACGGGGCACGGAGGGTTGTTCACCCAGGTGAAGAAGGATCGCTTGAACCATCTAGACCTTGTTAGCCGACTCTGCACAGTTGACCTGCCACCAGAAACCAGTCCGGAGTGCACTCACCTTAGAAGAGCCCGGATGACACAGTCCTGGTACCCCCATTCAGGTTTCCTTTGGCCTAAGCTCTCCGCTTGCGCCCGCAAGATCTGTGTCTCCTCCTCCGCCTCGCTGTATATCCGGTCGAGCGGGATAATCTGCAGGGCCTCATCTAGCAGACCGGGGTTCTCGTACTTCGTCGGCGTGAGTGATAGGCTGATCATTAGGCTGCGGAACTTCTGCGACGCAGCATCATTCGGGGCGGGGGGCGTCGGGATCTTGGGGAGGTGTCGGATCGAGGAGTAGGAGGGCGGGGTCGTGTGGCCTTGGGAGGTGGTTGGCCTGCTCGAGGAGCTGGAGGCGGCCCGGAGATTGGCGCTCGAGGCGCACTCTCGGGGCGACGGCGACGCTAACCGGCGGGGGGTCGATCGCAAGTCGTTCATGCGCTTGTCTCGCAGGAGGGATTCGAACCGTACTCTGAGGTCCCGCGCCCATTCCTCGTCGAAGTCCTGGTCGGTCTCCTGGGGCTGGGTGTTCGCATGGTTGAACGGTGGCCGTTGGCCCGCCATGGTTGCGGTAGTTCTTGAGCGCTGCCGGGCTTGAAAACTATGCAATGAATCCGGCCTTTGGCCCTTTTTCTTGACGGGTGGTATGAATTAAGAGCGCAGGATGTCGCCTTGCTCCTCTTTCCGGGGCTCAGTGCGCTGAGCGAGTCCGGGGTGCGCGAGGGTGAACCGGGTCGGTAGACGGCGTTGACGTATGGCGAAAGTGACGGAGGCGACTTCCTGACGGCCGGTAGAATATCCGCGGGCGCCGATGGCGACACTATTCTAAAGGATAGTGGGATCCCCTTGAATCGCTTCCTCGTCGCTTCAAATATTCGGCTGATGTCGTCTGGTTGCCGTCCCGGCACTTCCCCCTCTAGAGATGGGATGAAGGGACTGCGTCGGGCGGGTCGTCCGGGTTCGGTCGATTCGGGATGGCGCCGGAGTCCGGATAACTTCAGTCGTCGACCTGCCTCTCGATTCGTCGAAGCGATGCGTTGTGGCAGGAAAACTCGAGCGCAGAGAAAACCGTGACAACTGGCGATCGGTCTTCGAGTCGGCGATGGGAGGTGTGTGAGTCGGGTATATGTTGGGGCGGAGGGAGCGCACGACCAAGGGCCGACCCAAGGGGAATTATGGGAAATCGGCAGGGGAGTGGCACCCGTGCTGGCGTAGCGGGCTTGGCTGTGGACTTGTGGGGGAGGAGGAGTGGAAGATGTCGAAGGCATACGCGTAAGCTGCGTGAGAGGGGCCAATCAGGCGCCGTATCTCATTTACACTGGCCAGTCGGACCTGACTCGCGCTGCGTACAGGTACTTCTCGGCTCGCGGTTGCCTGCCCAGACCTCGAATAAGAACGAGTCGGACCTGCCTGCAGCGCCGTGCTTCCAGCGCTCGTTAAGTAATTCTTCAGTTCGGCTGGTCAGCCGTAACGGTCGTAATCCGTGTCGTCAGTCATGAGTCGTCATCTGGAGACCTAGGCGACGTATTCTGTGACAAAGTGCTGATTAGCAGGCTCGCCATGGCGGTTTCCAGTGTCCACGTAATGGATGTTAGAGCTTCGGCTAGTGTCGTCTCCTTTGCCCGGACGGTCTCTGAACTCGCTTGGCGACTGAACGTCCTGGATGATGCGGCCACTCGTATAGTTACAGCGGCGAGTGGGTGGAAATTGCTGGGTTTAGGCTGGTAGATGGACTCGTCGCACCTAGCGTATTGGACGCGCACGCTCACTGAGGTCGGACGAAGTCCGGCGGCCTTCAGTGGTTAGCGCGGCCGCGCCCGCTCGGTATGGGGCCCGGCAAGGACAGCCTCAAGACAAGTACCGGTACAAGCCGTTTGTCGTCGTACCACACCCTGCGGTACTTGAACCTTGCAATCCATTACGCCATCCCGCGAAACCCTTGTACCCATTACTCCGCAGTTTCCACAGTTCCACTCCGCCCACAGCCCGCCGCGAGGGAGGGGCGATGACGAGGCGCTGGCTTCCCGTTTCGGGCTTGGCGTCTAGGTAGCGCTCTTCTGAAGTCTGGGCTCCGGAAAAGCCAAGCCGGAATCTACCCCTGGCTTCGAAACGATCTAACAGACGACGAGCGATCTGGCCTGCGACGCCTCCATCTCTCCACGGCCGTTATATATGCTCGCATCATGTCCATTCTTCCCGACGACCTGGCGCCCGCCGACGTCCTGACGGGCGGCAAATCCTGGTTCCTGCGGGTCGGGACGCCAGGGGTACAGAGTACGTATCTGTAGGCTTAGTCACGGTGCTGCTGGCGAAATTCTCCGTTTGATACGACGGCAGACATCTCCGAGGATCCAAAACGCCAAGGCATTCTCAGCCAGAGTGGAAAAACTAGGCGGCGACACCTGGAGGCAACAGACTCCACGTGGGTTCCGCGCGACCTGCCTGGTGAGCCCTGAGAACACCAAACACCATCGTCATTCTCGCCACCTCCCTCTGAGCACACGCGTCCCGGTCGATCGAATGCTAAAAGCCACGCAAAGCGCGGGCTGCCTCAGATGACGATTTGCGGCGGAATCAATTGGAGATGCCTGGCGTCCTCTGCCATGCGGGGGCGCAGGGAAACCGATGGCATCCCTGCGCACTAAGTCCATTTCCGCCTGCGTCGATGAATCTGCTTGATATTCCCTTCGATTCAGAAACTGAACCACCCGAGCAGGCTTGTTCGACGGACACGCCCAGGTGGCGCGGGCTAGCCGAGAGATGGGGAAGTAGACTCCATCGGCCACGTTCGGCCTGGTGGCATTGTCTCACCCTAGGGGTATGGCCACGCATTTACAAGCTCCCATTCCATCACGGGCCCGCGCCTCGTGGCTTTTGGGTGTCCTCGAGCAGCACTCGTCAGACGGTGCACGAGATCCCTTGGTGTCCCAAGCATGGCCGCGGCCTCGCTCACGCACGTGGAAGTAGAAGATTGGGGATATTAAGAGATGGTGTATGGCATATTGTGCGAATCCCCTGAGGCTACATCTGGCGTGAAGCGCAGATTCGTGTCGATGGCCTGCTTGAGGGGGCATGTGCACTAGGCTCGGTGCGCCTCTGGCGGTCCTCGTGCTTCTCGTCCTCAAGTGTGGACATCGCCTCTGTGACAAGCCACGGGGGCATGGACTTATCAAGACACTTTGCTGAGAGTATGCCGGTGGTCTCGTCATAAGTGAGCTTGACGACGAAGCCCTGTTTGGTCGGGAATAACACAGGAAGACGGGATGTCGTTGGACGACTTGGCACTCTCGCCGCATCGCAAAGCACCAGAGCACCACAATACTTTTCCCCTCTGTGCCCGCATACCCGGCTGACGAGTGTTGGCCAGCCCGTGCCCTTGGCGGCTCCTCTTCCTCTCCACACGGATGCTTATTCCGAAGAGGTCTATCGCCAAGGCACTCCGTCGACAGCCGATACAAGATGCCATCTATACTACATTTGTACCTGTACTCTCCGAGGGACCCCCGCCGGGATAGGTCAATAAAGAGAGGGATCCCCGTCCCTCACGCGAATCCCGACCCACACTGGGGTCCGTCGGACTTAAAGACGCGGCTTCGCACGCTGATACGACGTACGAGGTACGTTTACGGTCTTGGATGCCGAACACTCCCGCGGCGTCGAGGCGGATGTCCTTTGGGAGTGGTCTTCCCCCCCCTCCCCCAAGGGAGAATATCCAAGCCGCTCTCTCCCTTCGTCTACACCAAGGTCGTCCTCGGTCCTTCATCTCAATAACCTTTTGCTAGCGACTTGTTGAGTCCAAGCGCCCCCGGGATCCGCAAGCGAAGCGGTGGGGGTGGGGTGTGTGAAACGGGGGACAGACGAACCCAGGATGGGGTGACGCGTCATCCGCTCCGTTGGGATCTTTTTTTTTTCTCGTCCCGCCCCCAAAAACCCGGTTAAGGAAGCCTTTCTTTTCCTTCTGTCTGATTTTCAAGCTGCGAGCCTGGGGCGACTTATACGTGCATTGCATTAGGGCGAAGTTCGCTTAGGGGATCTGCTTTTTTGGGCGTGGCTTGCGCGTTGCTTGACGAGGCGTGGTTATCTAATATGGAGCTTCGGCCTTGATGAGATGGTGCCGTTTGTACGAGGGCTTTGAACTGGCATTAAATGCTTACGTTTGCCAGGAGGAGATCATGTTGCGAATCCAGGCTTGCTCATGCCCTCAAGTTCCATCCAGCCACCGAATGGAAATCCAAGCGTCGTCGTCAACCCATGCCCACCAAAGCGGCGAATGGCGTACGTAAGTCTCCCTCGAACCACTTTTTCGCACTTTAGATCCCGGTCAGAGCCCCAGGGAGTCCTTTCTTGGTCATATTTTCCGATTCGTCATTGGGCGGGCCACATCTCGTGCCGAGTCCCACCGGCCAAGGGACGGACGGGCAAAAGCCCCACGTAGGATTGGCGGTCTCACTTGACGTTCAAAGTGCCCCCTGGACCCACGGATTGGCGATGGGCGGCGGTCTGCTGCGTCATCAGCATTCATTGGGTTCGAATTGCCTGAGTATCGGTGTCGATTTTGTGGGCTTCGTGATGGCTGTGCTCTTGATGACTTCGTGGTTACCGGATTCCATGCGTGCAGTAGAACTTGAACGATGATATTCAGCGCTATTACTTCATACATGCCCAACACATCCCCACGGCCCCTCTAACTTGACCAGCCACCCTACGCCCGACCCATCCCACCAAACATCTAGTAATACGTCCTCTCCTTGCCGTCGCCGTACCTCTCCGGCAACTCGATCTCCCAAAGCGGCCTCTCCACCAACGCAACCTCGACGCTCTCACCCCCCTCACCAACAGGCGCGATCCCGAGGATAGGCCTAAACTTGGTCTCCAACCTCCACCTTCTCCCCCCATCCGCGCTCCGCGACCCAGCCCCCTCCGCCTCCCTCTCCCTCAGCGCCTCCAGCTCCCCGCGGCGCCCCGACCCCTCCTCGTCCTCCTCATCCTCCTCGCTAACCTCCATCTCATCCTCATGCCTCACCTCGTTGTCCAGCGCCCGGGGCTCCTTGGACGTGCCGTCTAGCTTGTAAACCTTGTGAGGGCCCAGGGACCCCACCTGCATCTTACTCCCGGCACCGTGATCCCCAGCCGCGCGCTTGCGCTTAGCGCTCTGCGCGGCCGTCACCTTGGTATCGAGGCTCACGTTGAGCTTGAAGACGAAGCTGGGGCCGTACATGATGGCGTGAGGCCCGCTCCAGACGACACCCATGGCCAGGTCGCGGATGTCGAGCATCTGGGGCGGCATCTGCGCGCGCTTATTCCGCCGCGACCAGTCCGTCAGCGTCCCGCGGAGGGGGTGCAGCGTGACGACCTCGAAGGGCGTCGTGACGGCCAGGAGGGTGTAGTCGTCGTGCGACGCCGCGTCGTCCCCGGAGGTCCCGTTCGTCGGGAGCTGACGAGGCACGTCGGGTGAGAAGGATAATACGACGGGGGTTGACGACAGCTTCGGGAGCTGGGCGCCCGCGGGGTTGCGGGCCCACTTCTCCTTGGGTCCTGAGGCGCCGTTGGCTGCCTCGTCGTCGCTGTCGTCATCACTCGAGTCATCCGACGACGCGTCGTCTTCGTTCTTCGCACCGTTCTGAGCCGCATCATCCGAATCGCGTAGGAGCCAAGTGTCGATGTATCCCGCCAGATCGACCGTCGCCAGCATTTTACTGTCTGGCGAGAAGCACGTCTTCGTAATGCTCCTGTCGTAGGCGCCCAGTCCCCCGAGAAGCTTGTGTCGCGGCACATCGCGACTCAGGCGTTTTAGCCTCTGGGTCTTCTGGGGTAGTTGTAATACCTTCGAGTCGTCGGTCAGAGATATTCTCGCGACCGAGACGACGGTCCCCTCCTCCACCATGCAGAGCCACCTCCCATCAGGAGAGACGGTCAGATTCGCCGCCCCAACCTCGGAAAACTCCACCGGGAGCGTAAGTTCGGTTACCCGGACATCCCTCGGGCCTTCAGGGTTGCTGTGGTGAAGACGCCAGGCCCTTATGCCGGACGAAGCCGACGAGGCGGCCAAGAAGGTGCCGTCTGGGCTGATGACCGCGGAAGAGATGTTGGACTCCGTGTTGACAACAATCTTCTTGAGGAGCTTGTGGTTCTTCCTGAGTTCCGCGTCGTCGACTTGGCCGTGGACAGCCTCGACTGATCGGGGGAATAGCCAGATGCGGATATCTTGGTCCCACCAGCTGACCATGAACCTCGCCTTGGAAGCCCCGACGAGCGGCGGCTGCTGCGGCAGATGGGAGAGTCGCCGGTGGTTCTCGAGTCCGATCTCCCTCATCGGGAGGACAACTGGCGCGCCGTCGGGGCCTTGAAGAGGTTAGCAAGCAAGCGCCAAAATGCACAAATTGGGAGTATTCTTACCTCCCGAGACGATAACGTTCTTGTTTCCGCCCTCGAAAGACGCCATCGCCTTGACATCGTGCTCGTGGTACCTCCGACTCCAGACCTTGCCCCACCGGCCGCTCCCCGCCAGCTTCTTGTAGAATATGGACCTCCTGTCCATGCCACCGCTGGCAATCAGAGAGCCATCGGCGCTTACGGCCAGACTAAGGGCGTCAGAGTCGTGGCTCTGCAGCCGCTGCGCCAGGGTGAACGTCTTTCCGTCCCAGATGCAAATCTGCCCAGTAGAGTCGGCCGAGACAATGTCGCCGCCCGGAAGACACTTCACAGACCACACAATGATGTCCTTGGAGCCACCCGCAAGATCCGACCCAAGCGTCATCGTCTTGAGCATCATCCCCTTCCGCAGGTCGTAGACGCGAATCGTGCTGTCAGAACACCCGACGACGGCGGTGTGCCGGTTGACAAAGGCCATGCTGAGGAGCTGGTGCTTCTTGGTCTGGGACCGGACCAGAACCCTGTCGAACCGCAGGGTGTCGTCCTCGATCGAGTAACTGATGAGCTCGCCCTTTATCGTCCCGGCGATGAGCCGCGTGGTCGAGTGAGGGCCGGAACCAGAGTCCTGCTTCGACTTCTTGAAGGACACGGGCTGGGCCGCAAGGCACCAGATTTCGCCGTGGTTCCCGGTGGTATGGCGCTTCGGCACCCCCTTGGCGAGGTCCCATTCCGTAATCGTCGAGCTGGAGCCAATACTAAACAGGCGGAGGCGGCCCGTGACGGTCTTGTCGTCGGAGAGCTTCTGGTCGGGCTCCGTCACCCACACCAGCGCATCCACGCTCCGGTCCAGGCCCCCGTGTATAACCTTCTCCTGCAGCCACGACCCGTTCAGCGGGTTCCATATCTCAATGTCGCCATTTTCGCGGCCCACGGCGAGGCGGGCGTTGGCGGCCTGCCCCGAGGTCTGCGCCTGCGGATGCGAGAAGGCGAGAGAGTTGATCGGGGCCGGGGGGTAGAGCACGAATCGGCAGCGGTGGATATCCATTGTGACGCCTGCGAGTGCGGGACTGGCGGATTCGAGGTTGTTTTATGCCGAGCGCACTCCCACGGGCAGCATTGTCTGGAAGGCTCTGCAAGTCGAGATGTCGCGGCGTGGGTGTTTGGCGCGGTCCGCAAAATATTTTTTCTGCCTATCAAATCTTGGGCGGTGAAGCTGGTGGATCCACTATTTTCTGCCCTCCGCCGTGGGCTGGTGGGCTGCCCGTGCGTTACCCCTCCACCCCACTTTCACTTGTACTGAGACAGTCAAACACCCCCCAACTTCGGTCATCACATAAGCTCGAAGCTACACCCGATTATGTCACTATAAATGAGAGCCATTAGGTCATGAGCCAAGGGAGCGTTGTCTGGGCTCTGGTACTGGCGCCTCGGATGAGCATGAGTTAATGAACTGCCGGGAGTCCCGCGCCGGCTTCCTTGATGGTGATTTTGTAACTACAAACTACGTTTCTCGAACCTAGGCACACTTGATAATAGCCGGCCTTCATAACTGTGAGAACTAGATCTTGTCGGCGAAAGTTTTGCTTGGCGTCTTTGTTAAGCTTCTCCTTCACAACTGCATTCCGTCCACCTCGCCCTTGAACCTGTGTCTGTGACTCAGTCTAGTCGCAGCAGACCACTTTGGCTCCAGCTCCAGCCCTTCAGTCGGGAGCAGGCACTGCTGCACCAGCCCTTCAAGACCCAGCTATACCTTCTTAGCTATATAACCTCTCGATGCGCTATATCTTACTCCAACGCCCGCCGAGATAAATTCCCCGCTCCCCCGCAAAACAACAACCAGCGCAACTCCCGCCAGCGACACTGCGTCACCAACACCATGGATTTCTCAAACTCCTCCCCCTTCCCAGAGGGGGTCATATCCTTCTTGGATACCGACTTGTATAAACTCACCATGCAGTGTGCGGTGATGAAGTACTATAAGGATGTGCCCGTCACCTACTCGTTCACCAACCGCACCCCCGACAAGAAGATGTCGCGTGAGGCCTTCGAGTGGCTCGAAAAGCAGGTCCATAGTGAGTTATCGGCCCTGTCAACTATCTCAATTGCGGCACGCTGACACATCCTCAAAGAGCTGGGCAACATCAGCCTCTCGGATGAGGAGTACCGCTTCCTCAAGACTCACTGCGACTACCTGGACGTGGAGTACCTCGACTTCCTCAAGGAGTTCCGCCTCAACCCCCGCAGCCAGGTCAAGATGACCTTCGTGCCCGCCGGTCCCGACACCGGCGCGCCCTCGGACATCGGCGACGTCGAGATGGTCATCTCGGGCACCTGGGCCGGCACAATCCTGTACGAGATCCCCATGCTGGCCCTGACCTCCGAGGCCTACTTCCGCTACATGGACACGGACTGGGCCTACGGCGACCAGGAGGACCGCGCCTTCGCAAAGGGCATGAAGCTCCTCGAGGCCGGCTGCGTCTTCTCCGAGTTTGGCACCCGCCGCCGCCGCGACTACCACACCCAGGCCCTCGTCTTCCGCGGGCTCGTCAAGGCCGGCAAGGAGGCGGAGGCCAAGGGCCTGCCGGGAAAGCTTTCCGGCACCAGTAACGTCCACCTGGCTATGAGGTTCGGGATCCCGCCCGTCGGGACGGTGGCGCACGAGTGGTTCATGGGCGTCGCGGCCATTACGGGCGATTACCAGATCGCCACCGAGCACGCGCTGAGGCTGTGGGTCGACTCTTTCGGCGGGAAGCTCGGAATTGCGCTCACTGATACGTTTGGCACCGAGGAGTTCCTCAAGGCGTTCAGCCTGCCCGTCACCCCCGCGAGGGAGGGCGCCTCGGTCGAGGCGTTCAAGGCGCCTGACGGCAGGGTGAAGAGCTACGCTGAAGTCTTTGCCGGTGTCCGCCAGGACTCCGGGGACCCGGCTACCTATGTCAAGACGATGCGGGACTACTACGACCGGGAAGCCATCAAGGAGAAGAAGACTATTGTGTTCTCCGACTCGCTGAATATGGATCGGTGTCTGGAGTACAAGAAGGTCTCGGAGGATGCCGGGTTCACCCCGACGTTTGGTGTCGGCACTTTCCTGACCAACGACTTTATCCACCTCTCGACGGGGAAGAAGTCGGTGCCGCTTAACATTGTCATCAAGCTGAGCTCTGCAGCTGGGAAGCCCGCTGTCAAGATCAGGTGAGAGAACCCCCTAACCCCGCCATGGCGGAAGAGCGTCGGTGTAGCCGATCTAGATATGAATACGGGACTGACTGCTTGTGTAGCGACAACATTGGGAAGAACACGGGCGACGCAGAGACGGTGCGCGAGGTCAAGGAGAAGCTTGGATACGTCGAGAGGGAATGGAAGGGAGGCGACGAGACCTCGCGGTGGGGCAAGGAGGAGTGAATCCTCGACCCTGACGGAAATATATGCATGGGCTACGCGGACTCTAGATATGGGTAAATAGACGTTTCTTACCTCCTGTTAGTTTAGAAGGGTCACTGTGAGGAATTGGGTATGCGTGTGGGGAGTAACCTGTTGCTAGAGAAAAGGGGCGCCTTGTGCGGGAGGGTGGCCGTAGAAATCTGACGCTGGACTATTAGATGCCTTTCCGATGAAGCTCAATAGAACGCCGGCTGTTTGTGACTAGGAAGGCGCTTTCCATGATCTGTGTTCTCTGCAACTGATGTAGGTGGCCCGCGGTATTATCACGTAAAGGACAAGCTGATCATGGACCGCGCTTCCAGCTACCTCTCTCCTGTTACGCCGGACCCATTGCACTCTGGGCTAGGAATACACGGCCACGGTTTTTCCATGCTCATCAACTTACAGTGCCCTCGCCATAAAGAAGACACCATCGCTTCGGTATTCTGGATATAGCCAGCCCCTGCGTCTCACGATACCGCTTCGGAAACCAAGGCTTACGCGGCCAAAACCGTTCCCGATGTCTCACGTCTGCTTGCTTCTTGAGCCCCCTTGATCATTCCATTATTCGATTAATCTTTATCAAGTTTCCAGGTACACGGCTGTACCCAGCCTCCGGCACTCTTTCCAACCTACTATTAGGTTATCCTAACCTTCAATTCCGCCATGGTTGAACTCCTTGAGCTCACCAGTCGCTATCTAGATGGTTTCATTAGCATGTGACATGGTATCCCACTCGCTGGTGTTTCTCGACTTACCTGCTTCGGTGCATAACTCTTGCTTAACTCGTTTGAAGTCCGTATTCTCCGAAGAACTGGCTGAGGAGGAGCTCATGCGCCGCTTAATAGGAGATCTCCCGAGCTCCTCCTGCTCAAAACCGTCCATATTCCGCTCTTCTTGCGCGAGGCCTCCCTCCTCGAGACCCCCGTGCTCCAGCTCCCCCTCCTTCAACCTCTCCGTACCCAAGCCTATAAGTTCCAAGATTTCGCACGGGCCAAGGCCGCCATTGAACTGAGGCTGCCAAGGGTAATCAACAAAAAAGCCATGCTCCAAAGTCTGGAAGTACCGCCCCGCCTGTTCCTACGCGGCGGCAACAGCCATTTCCGCAGCCTCGACTCTCACAATCCACGTCGCGACGAGCTCTCTGAGAACGGGCTGGTTCGCCTCAACCTTGTGGCCGGCGACGTACAGCTGCGGACAACGGCATGGTGTCTCGGTGACGAAATACCCCGGGTATCCCCGCGACCTGCACAACAAGTCAAACTCCTGGTTGCGTCTATGCCGCCCTTCGGGACCGAGTGTCTCTTCAAGCCTCTGAAATCGCGCATACGCGTCCGCATACCGGCGCACGACCATCATAGCAAGATACGCCTCCGCCTGCGGGGCCCCCCCAATGAGCTCCAGCCCAAGCGCGGACCCCACACGACACACCATCTCCATATCGCGGATCCCGCCGTGGAGGAGCGGGCTAAGCGGCCTGTCGAGGGCGCGGATGGCGGCGCAGAAGTAGACGCTTAGCTGCGCGGCGAAGCGTTCCCTGGTGCAGGGGTCCCATGGGTTGGTGAATGGCTCAAGGTCCATGTAGCACGCTAAGATTACCTGGTCAATTTTGGAGAGGCGGTGCCATAAGCTGTCATCCCTTGTGGCGTCGTGGGGTAAGCTGCTGAAGTCGAAGCCCCTGAGGATGGGGGCTTGGATGCCGATGCTGTTAAACCACCATGGGGTAGTACGGGTCTCCTCGGAGGTTTCTTGAGGCTCGCGTTTGACCTTGGGGGCTGGGATATGCTCTGCTCCGGTGGGCGTTGGGCTTCGGAGGTCCATCGGAGGGCCCGGCATCGGGGTTGGCGCGTCGTCGATCTATACACTATCGTGAGCTACTTCTCCTTGGGAAGATGTAGTCGACTTACTGAATGTGGCATAATATGGCAGTTGTGGTTTAGAGGGAACTGACCTGGGAACGAGTCGAAGGCTTAGGGTTCGCCTGCTCGGGCGGGCGCGTGTTCATTCCCAGCGACTGAGACGTAGTAGTGGAATTGTTTTCTGGGGAGGACTGCTCACTGCTTGTCTATTCGGGAGATTCTAAGTCTCTCGAGTGTAGCAGGAACGCCAAGGGGAGTCAGGTCTGTCTCTTCTGGCGGTGATGCTGAATGCTGAATCTGAGGATGGTTGATTTCAAAACTATTGGTGGCGGCTTGGAGATGCTGCGACAGGAAGGGGTATGTTTTGTATTCTGGAGGTGCTCGAGAAGACTTGTCAGACAGTGAAGACCATCCGCGTGGCATAGGGCGCAGGTGGAATTTATACGACACGTAAGGGCTTCCGATCTGATGTGAATACCCAAGCACACGGTGACTTTATGGGTTTGTCAGAATGAGGCAGTGACTAGCCTCACGATACAGCTCAATAACGGAGGAAGGCACAAGGCATGAATGTGACCTCGATCTTCTGTATCCAAATATTCATTGTCGCGAGTGGAAGATAGGAGGATGAGTGTCTGTGAGCCGCTGGGGCGCTGATGTTTATGAGGCCCAATTTGACGAGGGATGTTACTATGTCGGCAACCGGGACCGCGGTGTAAGCAGGAAGGCTTATGGGCTCATAACAGCCTTTGTGGGCGTCTCTCAACGAGCCTTTACCCTGAGATACCCACTCCCACTTACACTAGCCTTGAGCCAAAGTGTGTATTGACCTTTGCTCCTCCAAGGACTCTTAAGGGACCAGAGGCCAGGTGATACAAAGAGATGACGCCTTCTATCTCAACTGAGGGGGTTATGACTTTGCAAGTATATGCCAAGACTTGGTTTAAAACTGAGAGAGCGGAATAATTCGAGATGAAGGGATCCAGATATCGTGCAATGGGAGAAGGATAGGGGCCGGGTTCATTCCCATTCAGATACCTGCCCTACTTTCCTAAGATCACATGCTTGGCTTCTCGGTTTCAAGACCTGCTTCAAACCCCCAATCGTAAAAGCCGGTAAAAGAAACAGTGCTGTAAAGGTGTCGGGTAGCAACAAAGTCTCGGCGTTCCGGCAATAACCCAGTCTCGGCGTCACATGGGTTTCGTGTCAGTTTGCCAATGATTCGGTTTAGGGGCGCTTCCCTCCCCCTTTCTCAGCTCTGCTGGAATCTTGCTACCGTAAGGATTGTACCGAGAATCCGGCATAGTTCCTCGTGGTGCTCTCCATTCCCTTCGAAGCTTTGGATTCTGTCGGACATCGTCCACCATGGCTCCCCGACCACCCGGGAAAAACTGAGGTTTCCAGCGAGTGCCCGGTTCAAGAGCTCACGTTGAATAACCTCAGTCCCTATTTGTCTTACTTCTTTTGTTTTTTGCCGGAGAGTCAAATCCGGCCCTGTAAGTCTTGGGAAAAGCAATTCTGACGGGATGCACTGCCACAGAAAAAGAAAGTCCGACAGGGGCAACAGGAGATTAGATGAGACATTGGCTGTGCATCCCCCCTGACAACGCGACACAGAATTATGCTAATGGAATGTATGCCCAAGTCTTTTCCATCAAGTTTAAACCGCACCATTAGAAATTAAAAAGACTATAACAAAGAATCGAGCTCGAGCCACAAAGGAAAAATACACCTGAACGTGTCCTGACGCCACCCGACTGAACCTCCCCTCCCGGATATTACCCATACGCCCAGATCAGTTCCCCAGGTGGACTAAAGAAGAGAAACCCACTAAATGGCAATGGGAAGGGCCATGAGAACAGACATGGCGATGGCCATGAAGCCAGTCTGGAGCTTGGAGCCTCCGCCGACGACGGGGCTCTCTCCGTCAGTTTCTTTGTGGCCATCGTTCTGGTAGTCGTCGTCGTCATCATCCTTGTCCTTGTCATCGCAATCGTGGCCCTTGCACTTAGACGAATCGTCATCCTTGTCCTTGTCCTTGTCATCGCAATCATGGCCCTTGCACTTCGACGAATTGTCGTCATCCCACTCATCACAATCAAGGCTCTCACACAGAGACGGGCCTTTATCATCCTCACAGTCCTTCCCATGGCAACTAGGCTTCGAAGTCGGAACCGTCAAAGTAGCCGTAATAGGCTTCGGTCCACAAGAGCTGCAAACAGACTTGGTAGTTGTAAACCCAGGCTCCGGCCCATAGGTAGGCTTCCCCCCACAGTAAGCCGAATCGCACGTCTTGGTGACGGTGTAAGTGTGCGGCTCAAGCCCGGTGGAGCAGAACGTGTCGTAGACGACCTCGTGGACGTTCTCCCACTCACGGCCCTTGCCCTTGGGCTCGACCTTGATGGTGGGGAGGACGGTCGGGATGGTGGTCTCCGCGTACGTGGTGGTCAGGGTGCAGTCGTCGTCCGGATAGGGACGGCCGGCCAGGACGAGGGCCGGGAGGGCGGCAAGAGAGAGCTTGAGGAGGGACATCTTTTTGGTCTTTGAAGGACGGGGAAACAGAGTATCTTTTTCGACGGTTGAGCCTGGGAGGGAGAGACTAGTTCCAAAGGCTTGAAGCGCACACGAAGGAGTGAAGTGAGTTCTGGCTTTGGGGAAAACGAGTGTGATGTCGTGATGACAAGGTCAAGAGATTCGGACAGCGCTGGGGAACTCTTATATGCTTGAAGATACTTGGGGTAGTCTGGGACGCGGCGTCCATACACGACTCGCGTGCCTAGCCACTTTTAATTGTTTAGTTGGGGTCCCTGGGCGCCGTTGGTTTACATTCTACGTCGCGTGTGTTTGTACACATGGGCCGGCTGAGCCCCAGGTCGGAATGTTGCCGGCGGTGAGACATGATAGTCGAGCAATGTCTAAGAGTGGAGGGCTCTGAGGGCCCAATACGCCGTGGCGTTACTGACAAAAATCCGGTGGGAGAAGGCCTGGGTCGTGTCTCAGGGGTGAACTGGGGTTCAAGGGGTCCGGGGTTTGAGTCGGATTACGGGTTGTCAGGGCAAGTCCGCTCAGGACGAAATCCTCGTTGGCATTGATAGGTTGCCTCCGTGCTCAAGCGATCAAGATACGAGCTGAAATATTGGTTGTTATTGTTCCCGGCAGGCCGGATGGACGGAGATTGTGGCCAGACACGGCAGACGTGCCATCAAAAGCTGTTTCCGGAAGCACTCTATTATGTCTTGCATTAGTGCAAACTTCAAGAGGGACAGCGTCCGTGTGAGAATAGCTCGTTTTGAATAACATCACGCTATCTCAGGGCCGCGACGGCAGGTGCTAGTGTTCTCCTTATGAGACTCAGTATGGACGACTTACATAGCTCTTTCAAATTGAGTCTATTCTGTAAATGGTGTTATCCTGAGTGCTTCAAGAAATCCGGTGGGTGGTATTGCCCACGTTCCGAAAGAACAAGTGGCGACTCGCTGGGGGGAGAGTTGCTTTTCTCACCTTTATCAGCACCCCTTTGGCCAGCCTCAAAACCCGAGCGCCTTTAGCTGCGCCAAGAAGGGGCTCAGCCAAGAGAGCCTCAGGTCGTACTGAGAGCTCGTAAGACGACTAAGACACCTGGGCTTGAGCTTGAGAGCCTCGGGACAGAGCCGGTGGATGTGCGGTGCAAGTCGGCAAGACATGTTAAGACGATACAGAGTTAAAGCTGCCGGAGTGAACGGTCCATGAGCCCAGATGACTCGCCAGTTCATCCTCGGCTCGATACGAGAGAAGAATAGACGCCGCGGAGGACGATGTTTGTGCATGCCAAGCGCAGTATCTCTCAACAGTCCCGTAAGGATGTCCACCGGTTGATGAGACCTTGGCGACGCGACGCAGATTCATAACATGTCTTGGTAATGCCGTTTTCCACTAGCGAATTCCTCGTATGCAACATCCAGAGGCGCGAGTCCCGGATGCATAGGAATCTATATAAGCCCCAGGGACAGCAACTCGGAGCATCGTTCCCAACACTCCACCAACAGCTTGCCTCCGAGCTTCCACTCCTTCAGCCAACTTTACACCTTCGTTTTACTGCCCGTGTATCCTTCTTTCCTTCACAATGTCTTTCGCTTCGCGCCTTTCCAAGCTGGCCGGAGCCACCCTGGCCCTGAGCCGGCCGGCCCTGGGCGGCTACGTCCCCCACGAGCCGGCCTGCCCGTCTGGCAAGACAATTGTCGAGCTCCATCCTGTCGAGCTTGTCTTCGAGCAGCCGGTCGAGGTTGATGTCTACTGCCCCTCCAACACCAAGATTCCCATCGACGATGACATTACCATTACCGTCACGGATGCCCCGAAGACGGTCGTGACGCAAGTGACTTGCATCAAGACGAGCCACACGACTTATACCAAGTGAGTATACCTTGGCCGTCGTAGAATGGGTAGGGGGCAACAGCTAACGTACAAGGACCCGCACCTTGGCTCCTCCCCCCTGGGAGGGCCCCTGGCACACGGCCACCGCCATCGGCTGCGGAAGCTGCGACGGCCCCGTCTCCATCCCGCCTCAGCACGGCGACGATCACGGCACCGTCGTCTACCCGCCCCACCACGGAGACGGTAAGCCGTCGTTCACGGGGCCGTACGTCACCACCACCCGCGAATGCGGCTGCGGCGGCAAGGAGGACGTGACCATCACGCTCGCCCCTCACGGGTCCTCCGACAAGTACGGCACGGTGATTGTGATTCCCTGTACGCCTGACGAGCCCGGCTACACCAAGGAGCCCAGTTACCCCGAAGAGCCTGTCTACACGGAGAAGCCAAGCGAGACCAAGGAACCGACCTACCCCGAAGAGCCCGTCTACACCGAGAAGCCAACCTACCCCAAGGAGCCTGTCTACTCTGAGAAGCCAAGCGAGACCAAGGAACCGACCTACCCCGAAGAGCCCGTCTACACTAAGAAGCCCGACTACCCTGAGAAGCCTGACTACTCTGAGAAACCAAGCGAGACCAAGGAACCGACCTACCCCGAAGAGCCCGTCTACACTAAGAAGCCCGACTATACCGAGAAGCCCGACTACCCTGAGAAGCCTGACTACTCTGAGAAACCAAGCGAGACCAAGGAACCGACCTACCCCGAAGAGCCCATCTACACTAAGAAGCCCGACTATACCGAGAAGCCTGACTACCCTGAGAAGCCTGACTACTCTGAGAAGCCAAGCGAGACCAAGGAACCGACCTACCCTGAAGAGCCCGTCTACACTAAGAAGCCCGACTATACCGAGAAGCCCGMCTACCCTGAGAA